>PVKH010049130.1:0-10152 GCA_004027955.1 Chaetophractus vellerosus | reverse complement strand
GGATAGGGAAAAACAAGTGTAATATGGGGGCATTTTCAGGACTTGGGCATTTTCCTGAATGACATTGCAATGACAGATACAGGCTATTGTATATCTTATAACAACTTATAAAAATGTGTGAGAGGGAGTGTAAACTACAATGTAAACTATAATCCACACTTTGTGGCAATGCTCCAAGATGTGTTCATTAATTGTGGCAAATGTACCACACAAATGAAGGATGTTGTTGATGTGGGAAAATGTGGGAAGGCTAGGGAGTGGGGCATATGGGAATCCCTTATATTTCTTATATAACATTTATGTAATCTGAGTTTCTTTTAAAAAATTAAAAAGCATATTACAATAACAAATAAAAATAAAAAATAAAAAATACTCTAAAAATAAAATTGCAATTAGGATGCTTTTTAATAATATAGAAATGTGTTGGACCTTCCACCAATCCATAACAATGATAGTGCTATAGATATTCTAAGACTCTAAATCTTTATATATTTTCCAGTAGTTAAGCCTACCACAAGATTTGGTGTGACCTCATATTTTGAAATTAATAAATCTACCCTTAAATAATGAAAATTTCCACCACTGATCAATTTGGGGTTTTCCTCATTTGAGTGATTGAGTATTTCTTTTTCTTCCACTCCTTCAGAGGAAGGAGCCAAAGAAACTGTTGTAAACAAAAACAAACAGTGGAAAGAAGTTTTAAAAAGGCTATTCTGATTTTAAGATAGGCAAGTACTAAAAAATAACATTGGGGCAATTAGTTATCTATATGGAAAAATTATGAATCTTCATTCTACCTAAAACCACACCCAAAAATAAATTCTAGCTGCACGATAACTCTAAATGCAATCAGTGGAACAATAAATGTTTTAGAAAAATACATGAGCGCATCTTTAAGAGATAGTTGCAGTTTATTAGAGGAAATCCTAATTTCTAATGATAAAAGAAAATATTGGTAAATACCTTACATTTAGAATAACAAGTTTTAAAAATCAAGATTTCCTTAAAGTATTTAAAAGGCAAACTGCATCATGGGAATAGAAATTTCAATACATAAATTTAACAAAGTAGTTGAATACGGAATATAGAATGAATTTTTCCACAAATCAATAAGAAAATAGCAGACAACTGACTAAAAAGTGGCCAAAATACTTAATGGGTACTTCATGAAAGAGGAAACCCAGATGGCCAATAAAAATATGAAAGGATGCTCCTTTTCTTTAATAATCAGAAAAACAGAAATTAAAATCACAATTCTCTATCATATACCTGCAAATTAGCAAAAATGAAAGAAACAGACAATATCATTGATAAGACTATGGAGTAAATAAGACATTTATACATTGCTGTTAAGATGGTAATTTGGTGTAGCCAATTTGGAAATTATTTTGCAGTGTTTATTAAAGTTTAAACTTGTAATATTACTCCTACATAAATACCATAAATACACAATAGAAATATATACATATGTTACAAAGACATTTAAAAGATATTACATAACAATACCATTCATAACAGTGTAAATGTGTCACTACTCAAATGTTTTTCCACAGAAGAACTGACTATTAAATTGTGATATATTCACACAAAAGTTTTCTCATGTTATATTGTCTGTATGGTAACCACTAGCCACGTGTTATGGCTTGGTTTTAACATTTAAATTAGTTTAAATTAAATTAAATTAAAATATTTAATTTCACTGTTACACTTGACCATGTCTGAAGTGTTCAATAGCCATTTGTGGCACATGGCTACTGTGTTTTACAGTGTAGATATGGCAGTGCAAGTATAAAACCTTTACAATTTTGCAGGAAGCTCTATTGAAGATATTGAGAAAGAATGATCTATGACTATATATAAAATAATATGGATAAGCCTCAAATTCTAAATGTCGAATTAAAGAAACAAAAGTAAAGAGTTTAAGCTCCATGATTTCGTTTATATAAAGCTCTAAAGCTGGCAAAATTTATCTATGATACTAGAAGACAGAAAAATGGCTGTGCTTGGAGCGTTTAGTGAATGAAAAACAGCAAGGCAGGATTCAGTAGTTCTGTTTATGTTTTGTTTCTTTATCTAAGTGCTTGTTCCATGGGTATGTTCACTTGGTGAAAATTCATTCACTAGCACACTTATGATTTTTGTGCTTTTCTTTATGGTATATTATACTTCAATGCAATGTTTACCAAAAAAAAAAAAAAATAAAAGGGAAAATGTATTATACTACCAAGGATTACTATTTACAAAGCCAAAGCAGGAGGATATGGAAGTATTCCATCAAGCAAAATAAACAAACGAACCAAACAATAACAATAACAAAACCTAAGCTCCAAATCAATATTCAACAATCAACAGCATTAAAAAAAACCTTAAGCTCTAGGTCAATAATCAGCAAAACACAGCATTAAAGATGGTGTGCATTTCCATTTCTGTGGAGGGAAGTTACCCTGTGCTTTCCACATCACAACAAATCCATCTCTCTCCTTTAATGGGTTACTACCTGCTGTCATCCTCAAATGTTATAGCCTATATTTATAAGATTCAGTTGTTTATTTTTTTCAGAGATGATTGACAGCCTTCATTCTTGTCACTCCATGAGAAAAGAATTCAGATCATACAAACAATTCTTGGATAGCATTACAAATACTGATCTAAATTGTATGTGTTCCAAATACGATCTCATTCATTTTTAACCATAAATATCCACATCAGGACTCATAGAAGTGCTCTGTGAATACTACTTAATGTATCACCACTGATGGGACTATAAGAGGCCAATTTTTATTCATCTGTTTTTAGTTAAGCTTTTGTGGATTCTGACTTTGAAACTTTACATTTTTAAATGTCCTGGAAATTATCCCATGTTTTGCTTTGTCTCCTTTTATTGGTTATATGAATTCATAGAAATATTACTCTTGTTCCATGCAAATTATAGGATTCACTTATTATGATGATAAATAGAGCTGAATGAGCCAGATACTTAGATGTAGATGATAGATAAATAGATATAAAGATGTCTAATAAATAGATATCAAAGCCAAAGAAAGGAAGATAAGAAACAAATTTAATCCAGTTCTGAGAAAAGTACACAAAATGCATTGTTGTTTTTGAATGCAACATTCTTCTTGCTACAGAGAAGTAATTTATCTTTGCTACAGAATATCTGTCGACCTATTTGAAGACAAAACATGAGCAATTTCATTATTCAAAACATCTATAAAGAATTAAAGCAAAGAAACAACGAAACAAACAGAAAAGATATATTGAGACTTACTGAAAGACCAAAGAGAAACTACAGACTGGATTAATATAATTAATGGGTCTGCTGGCCACTGAACATAGCTCTTTGTACAACTAGGAAGATTATCCAGTCTAATCTTACTATAACCATTATTTGCATATTTAGAAGACAAAATTTTGATTGAAGTTCATGGAAAATAATAGGTACCAGTAGTAAATATATATGAGTTTTGGCACAGTGGTGGGGGAACACTACACAAATGCAGTGAACTTAAAATTAACAATCATTAACTCCAATAAAGAAAGATCTAAAAAATAAAAAATGCAAGTTTATTTTTTTTGAAACATCATAGTTAGTTTTACCCCAGAAATAATATGGTAATAACTGTCTAAGACTGTATAATATTTTCTAGTGCATGGTTTCCTCTGCACTTAAGTTTTAATTAACTCAGGGTCCAAATCTTATTTTAGTGCTATCTTTCAGGTAAAGAAATGATAGTTGCACCTTTAATTTGCATTATATTTCTTAAAAGTCATAGACTGTACTTTCCTTTCAGTGACTCATAAAAGATGGCTAGATCAACCCTTTCTATGCCAGTACATGAGCAGTGTACACAATAGAATAAAGGTCGTAGGTACCTGTGGAGAATCAGGTAATCTGATGACATGGCTTCTTCACTAGCAGGTGGAATTGTGCAGGTTTTGCAAGCACTTAATGTATCAAATTTCTTCATCTGTAAAATGGTGATGATAATAATCAGCTCTTAATAAGTTTATTTTATTTAAATACATAAATATTTATAGTGAACTGAGAATTAATGCATACATAATGGATATGTTCCAATTTTTCCATAGATGGAATACAAGAGCTGAATCTAACACTACAACTACACTAAATAATAATGATTCAAATTCAAGTAGTTAGGCTCCAGAGCTATCCTCTTTTTCAGATGGTACAGTCAATAATAACCACCTTTTTATCTGTGTTTACCCAGTATGTCATTATAGGATGCATCATTATTGATACAGCATTTGTACTGGCCATAGTCTCCAAGTTATACTTATGAAGATAGTTATTGTATCAGCCTGTTTATTATCACTTGTTCCTCATAAAATTATAGAGCATGAAATAAATTCCAGTTGTTTGGCTTCTCAATAAAAGTGATTTCTCAGTAGATGCTATTAAAACAGAAGAATAAACACCATGTCCTAAATTATATTTCAGAATAGGCACTGTAGGTAAAGTAATTTCCTGTTGCTTGCCAAATGTAAATTTGAAGTTCATGCAGTGAGCTGATGGCAGAACTAGAGCTAGTCTTATGACTGTTGAACTGTCAGTGGAACAGTTAAAAATTGCTGCCTATAAAAACTCACAGGCCTATTAGCAAATTGAGTGCAATTATTCCAGTCAGAATCCTAACCAGTTAAAGATATCTCTTTCTAACTGAATATAATGATGGCTTTCATTTTAGTGTTTTTGTCACCACTTTATTAGGTAATTCCGTTCATGTCAAAAAGGTGATTTTATAAGGTAATATAAACCATTTGTATTAAGAATAATATTGAAGATTTGAGTTTACTAATGCATTACCCATTACAGTCCATTTCTGGTAATATTGTTAACTAATCAAAATAAATGAAAAGAGCAACTTTCTATAAATATAACATATTCAGAAAATATGGATGCTACAATAATTTCAATATTTTGATTTGAGGGTTTGTTCCCATTGAATCTGAATCAGAATCTTGAAAATTTAGTTTTATCCAAATCATATATACAGCTATATCAGTTTTACTTCATGAAAAGCTGGGATAAATTCTTTTATCCAAGTGAGAGGACATATGTCAATCTGCTGTCGAGGGCTCAAAATAAGAGTGTTTTTATTTTTACCTTGGGTTTATGTTTATGAGTGTAACTGGAGAATATTGAATACCTCCCTCAAATATGATAATAAAAATTTAAGCATTCTTGGTAAATTTAAAACTTTAATCATTCCCAAATTCTAAAACATGGAACATATTGGGATGTCCCAAAAGTTCAGGAAATTTAAGTTCCTTTTAACTTATTTCGATGATTGAGGAAGAATTGATGAGAACTTCCTACTTGTAATGTGTTATTTCAGTCACTCAGGGTTTCAAAGGTGTCTTTTCCTCAGACAGCTTAAAAACACATGGTGATGACGAATAAGTAACTAGCACATGCAGATCTCTAGTTTTGAACCTCAGCGAATATTGGAGGGACATTTCTTCTTGGATAGTTTAATTAGAACACAAATTCAATATGACAAAACCTGAACTCATCATTTCCAATTTCTTGATCACGAACCTCCCCCCATGGCTCAAATCTTTATTAACTTTCATTTCTCTTACTTTCATAATGACACCCACTTCCACCCAATCTTGATACACAGATAGCAGTGTTCCATGTCTCCAAGTTCCCCTTCAATATTCCTAGCCAACCAGTTACTGAGTCCAATTAATTTAACTTTTTAATATCCTACAAGTATTTTCATACCTACTCATCCTCCCAGTCAATAACTTTGTTTAGGCTTATCTTAAATTTCTAGAATTCAAATAATCATACAAATATTTTACAAGTAATCTCTCTTCTCAATGTATTTTACTTTTACATATTTATTTTCCATATTACTGAGTGATCAAACCAAAACACAAATCCAACCACAGTTCTTCCTTTTATAAATACTTAAGTAACTGATCTATGACTTAATATTTCTGTTTCTCTAATTTAATATTTCAACCATTCTCTATTTTGTACTTCATACTTCAATGATTCCAAAACTGCTTGTAGTTTCCAAACAAAGCAAGATATTTAATATGACAAGCTGATCACACACTCTAAAATGTATTCCCCAGACTGTGGCATCTGGTGAAATTCTGTTTATTCATGAAAATCTTATGCAAGTGATAATTTCTTTGTGAAAATTTCCCTGATCTTTCCATAGAGAGAACTTATCTGTCCTCAGCATAAATTTTCTATCTTTTAAACACAATTATCATTTCATACATAGTTTATGTGGGGCTCCAGATTTATGGACAAAATACACAAATATATAGAGAAAAAATTTTCTTCCTACTTGTCTTTTTTTGTTTGTTTCTCCACCATTTCATCTCCTTCAAAGTCCTCACCATAGTAATAGATGAGGGTATTTTGTTAAAATAGAATGATATCAATTTAATGATTTCTATAGTCATACGTAAGGTTGAAAATGTAAGTTTTCAGAATCAAGGAAGAATATCCAGTTACACCACTTTAATTCAATATTGTGTTACAAGTTTTAGCCAGTATTGAAATGCAAGGAAAAGAAAAAAGAATAACACATCTCGATTAGAAGAAGAAGTAAGTTTGTCTTTATTTACATAGAAAACTAGATGAAATCTACAGAAAAATATCTATTAGCACTAATATATAAGTACAAAAAGATACAAAACCAATATTAAAATTGCATTTCTTTACACTATTAATGAACAATCAGAAACAAATTAAAAAATAATCAATGTCATTTACAATAGCATAAGGAAATAAGATAAAACTAACTGAAGTTGTGTAAGAGCCACATGCCGTAAACTACAAACCATAAGGAAAGAAATTAAAGAACACATAAGTAAATGTAGATATATGGTGTTCATGGGTTGGAACATTCAATATTGTTAAGATGTCAATGTTTCCCAAATTGATTTGTATATTCAATGCAACACCAAAAAAAAATATCATCAGGGTTTTTTTGTAAAATTTGACAAAATGATTTTAAATTTCATATGGAAATGCCAAATACATAGAATAGTCAAAAGAGCTTTGAAGAAAAAATACAATGGGAGAACTTGCAAATTCTTATTCCTAAATGTGTTATAAATCAATACAAATAAAGACAAGTTGATATTGGTATCATAATGGGCACATGGACAAATAGATAAGGAGAACAGAATAAAAAGTCTGGAAATTGACCCATACATATGTGCACAACTGAACTTTGTACCAGCAAAGTCGATTCAATGGAAAAATGATAGTCTTTTCAATCAATGGTTCTGGAAAAACTGGATATCCACATGAAAAAAAAAAGATTTTGATTCATATCTTATACCCTAATTTGAACATTAACTCAAAATAGATCATAGATAAAATTCAGAATTGCCTACATCTGATTTCCAGTCTGGTATGCAGAGAGCTTGATTGTCTTTACTCCCATGCCAACAACAAGAACAAAAGAAGAAAACTAAAAAAAAAATTAGAAAACTTTTCTTAGAATCATCAGATAATTGAAGTGAAAGGCAAGCCATTGCCCCAAGAGAAAGATGGATACAGAGAATTGCTGCTATCCTGGAGCAGAAGCTCAGGAAAGGAACTTTTCCAGTTGAGCTAGTACCAGTAGAAATATTTAAACCATAATTGACAAATTGCTGGAGGCTCAATGTGGACTAGCTTGAAAGTAAAAAATCTCTTGGAGACCTAGCCCTAGAGAGGCAGCCTTACTTCATGAATTTTATATCCAGAAGTCCTGCTAGTTCTCACTGTGAAGCCTGGTGAAAATGCCTCTCATACTTCCAACAGGGGGAAAGGAAAGGTAACCATTTTGAATCATTCATAGAGCAATCTGTTCTCCTTAACAAAGAATTGCCCACACAAAAAATATATTTTCCTGGAGACTAACACCTTGGGAGTTACCAAAACCCAACTGATATGGACAAAGGTAAATATCTAAATACAGTCCCCCACTAGCCTTATTATCTCTAGTAGGGTGATAGGGAAATCTGGGCAAGACTTTTGAAGGCCACAGCCCACTAAAAGAGTGAGACCTAATCCTGGGATTATAGAATGCCTCCCATCCCCATGACCACATCAATAGTGCTCCTGTAAAATAATATTTTAAAAGGAAAATGAGAAGGCTCAGACATTATTTTAAAAGACATCTCTTAGAACCAAGTGGCGATGGAGGCAGAGATTGAAGTACTGTAGCACTAGGCTAAGGACTACCAAGGATTGCCTGCAAGTACCAGAAGCTAGAAGAGGCAAGGAGAAATTCTCCCCATGGGAACATGGCCATGCCAGCTTTGATGTCAAATTTGCAGCATCCAGTACTGTGAGACAATAAATTTCTGCTTTTTAAGGAAAACAAAACCATACCCCAGAAGGTTTTATCCTCTGACACCTGTAACTACTCCAACATACAGTAAACACAGCCTGATTCTTGGCTAGAAAAACACAAAACCTCACACACAGAAGGGGAATAGAGGGGGAAAAAAACAGAAAAACTATCTGAAGTAATAATGACTTGGAATTTTCTAAAATTGTTGACAGACACCAAACACAGCTACAGGAATTACAGGGAACACTGTCTCGATTTGCCAGGCTGCTATCACAAATAACAAACAATGGGTTGTCTTAACACAGGTGATTCATTGACTTATGGTTTAGAGGCTAGAAGTCCAAAATCAAGATATCAACAAGACTTTCTTTATTCTCAAAGACTGTAGTAATCTGGTGTAGATTGCCAGCAAAATCCTAGGAGTGCCTTGGTTTGCTTTCCTGCCTCCCGCCCCATGAAGGTGTCCTCTCCTTCCTTGCTCCTGTGATTTCTGGGGCTGTTTTATGAGGACTCCCATAATCCAGATTAAGACCCATCTCATTCAATTAGATCAGAACTTAATTAAAAATTAATGTCTTTAAGAGCTTTTATTTACAACGGGTGTATTCACCGGAATGCAGATTAAGATGAAAACATTTTATTCTGGGATACATAAATGTAGTGAATGAAATTAAAATAGAAGCTTTCCCACAGTCACAATGTCTCAGCATCTCAAACCCTGTAATTACTATCATGGGGGCTTTTGCATTGTCATGTCTCAACATCTCAGACCTGGTCATTACGTGCCTCAGTGGCCACCCTGACACCTGCTCATACAAAACGTAAACAGTTTCCCCTGCTCCTCCTCACATCCTACCTGGTTTCAGGACCCCATGCAAGTCACATACAAACTCCCAAATCCAGCCACTACAAGTCCACTCATGAATCATTGAAAAGGCATAGTTCCCGGTTCTGCTGTAATCTTTTGCTCCTGGGCTGCCTGGTTGTATTTATGCTTCTTACATGTTTCATTGTGTGATTCTAAGGCTTGCCACTTCTCACTGTTCTAGAACGTGTGGGTACTAATAAACTACTTTTTATATATATCTCTGGTGTCAGTTATCCTTGCCACACATGACTATCCATATGAAGATCCTTAAAAATCAATAACTGAAACTATGACAAACACTAAGCAGGGCAATACCAAAAATCGAAGCCTCAGTATATCATATTCAACTCTAGAAAACCCAAAGGCAGGGGGCCGGCTGTATAGCCCAGTGGATAAGGGCGCCGGTACACCACATGGGAGGCCCCGGGTTCGGTTCCTGGGGACCTCTCCAAGTGGGCAGACGGCCTTGAGAAAGGCAAGCCACCATTGGCGGGGCAAAAGCCGCCGTGGGCAAGGCAAAAAGCTGCCATGGGCAGGGCGGAGCCGCCACAGGCATAGCAAATCACCCGTGAAACATGGAGCTGAGTGCCCGCGAATCACAGAGCTGAGGGCCCGCAAATCACGGAGCTGAGTGCCCGCAAATCACAGAGCTGAGCAGCCCACAAAAAACACAGACCGGAGCCGCCCGTGAAATGGAATGGAGCCACCCACGAGCAGGGCAAGCCGCCTGCACTGAGGGCCGACTTGGCACATCGCTGTAAAAACAGGGGTAGACAAGAAGTAGACATAGAAGAACACAGAAGAATGGACACACAGCAAGAGGAAGCAGAAGGGGGGGGATATGTAACAAAAAATAAAAATAAAAAATAAATAAATAAATAAAATTACAGAAAACCCAAAGGCAAAGCAAAATTCTTGAAAGTGACCAGAGATTGAAAATACTTT
>PVKH010049129.1:0-10173 GCA_004027955.1 Chaetophractus vellerosus | reverse complement strand
GATAGTGGCTTCACGTTAGTGGTGGCGTGCGGCCCTTAGGGGCCTGCCGTGCTGGCTGGGGGCTAGTTGTGCGTAGGGCAGGGGTCCTCCTCCAGCCCTTTCCAGCCTCTGTCCCCGCTCTGTCTTCAGGGTCGAGTCCCTGGAAGCCCTGCCCGTCCTGAGCCGGAACCCCAGCAGGAGCACAGACAGAGACTGGGAGACAGCGTCGGCCGCGTCCTCTCTCGCGTCTGTGGCCGAGTACACAGGTGACAGCCCTGCAGGCCGCCATGCCACACCCAGCTCGTTCTCTAGCCTCAAATGCCCCTACTTTATTTTGATGGAGAAGCTGTTTTCTAATAAAAGTTCTCTCAGTGAAAGGGAGAGCTGGTTTTTCATCTCTTGTGCTAAGCTGGGGAGCGTAGGCGCCCAGGTGGCCATGTGCCCTGGGTGTGCCTCCCTGGGGCTTCTTAAAATGTTCCCAGGTTTCTTTTTCATATCAAGGAAATAACGTTGGAAAGGGGGTAAGTTACTGCTTCCGTTACTCTCTAATTTGGAGTTTCTCATAGAATTCTTTTGGACGTATTTGAAGTGGCTGTTACTCCATTGCCTCTTGCCTCCCCCTTTTAGAGGGTCACAAGTAACCTTGCTCGTCCTACCCATTGCTTGGTTCTAGAACTTGTTGGTTTCCTCGTGTTGCGCCTTCAGTGTGAATTTCGTAACCCTTGACTTGTTTGTCGTAGGTCCCAAGCTCTTCAAGGAGCCCAGTAGCAAATCGAACAAACCGATTATCCATAATGCTATATCCCATTGCTGTCTGGCTGGAAAAGTGAACGAACCTCACAAGAATTCCATATTAGAGGCAAGTATCAACTTTGTGAGTTTTAAAAGGAGTTTATAAATTCAGGGTTCTTAAGAAAAAAGGCCTCGGTGATTTCCACACAGGGCCTCTCTCCAGATAACGTCAAACTTTCCTGCCGCTCGGTCCTGGATCCTCCTCTCAGTGCACCTGGGGGGCTTTGCCTCGTTACTCCGGGGGGCGGCCACGGCCCCTTGACGGAGGCTTGGACCTAGACGGGCAGAACATCGAGAGCCCGTGTGTGTGGCACCAGGAACCGAACTCGGGACCTCCCACGTGGGAGGCAGGCACCCAATCGCTTGAGACACCCCTGCTCCCTGCTTGTTGTGTCTCTCATTGTGTTTCCTCATTGTGCCTTCTCATTGCGTCATCTTGTTGCATCAGCAGTGCTGCGCCAGCCCACTGTGCCAGCTCGCTGTCTTGCTCGTCTTTAGGAGGCACCGAGAACCAAACCTGAGACCTCCCCTGTGGTAGGCGGGTGCCCAACTGCTTGAGCCACATCCACTTCCCTGGAAACACGTTTTAATGCCTTCTGTGTGGAATTGCTGGGTCGCATGTTAACTCTGAAGTTTAGACTTTTCCGAGTGGCTGCAGCATTGTACATTCCCATAGGCAGTGGAATGAGGCCTATTTCTGTACATCTTGCCAACACTGGTTATTTTCTGCCTTTTTTATGATAGGTGTCCTAGTGGGTGTGAGTTGGTACCTCATGGTTTTGGTTTGCATCTCCGTGTGGCTAAGAATGTTGACCGTCTTGTCACGTGATTGTCACTTAACCTTAAAAGCCTTTTTTGTCTTAGAAACCTAGACATTTAGGTAAATTCAGTGCGGGTGGGCACCCACGCTGGCCTCTTCCGAGAGCGGCGTCTGCTGGTGCGCCTCTGGAAGCTCACCTTTCTCCCCCTTTGCCCCCGCGCAGGAGCTGGAGAAGTGCGGCGCCAACCACTACATCATCTTGTTCCGCGACGCCGGCTGCCAGTTCAGGGCGCTTTACTGCTACTACCCCGACACCGAGGAGATCTGCAAACTGACTGGCACCGGGCCCAGGAGCCTCACCCGGAAAATGATCGACAAGCTTTACAAGTACAGCTCGGACCGGAAGCAGTTCAGCCTGATCCCAGCCAAAACCATGTCCGTCAGCGTGGACGCCCTCACCATCCACAACCACCTGTGGCAGCCTCGGCGGCCGGCGGCACCGAGAAAGACGCAGACGCGCAAGTGACGCCGACGCGCAGCGGTGGCCACAAAGACTGTGCTGTTTATTGTTTTTGTCCGTCTGGGTACGGAGTTTGCAAAATCACGAACCCGTTCTAGAGGCTTCTGGATGACAGCAGAACACCACTCCGTAGCTCCCAGCCCGCACAGCAGCGCCTGGGGTCACGGGAGGAAGGAGGAAATCTGGCCGTGTTTTCAGCACGGCTCCATGGTCACGTCACTGCTGACGCTGAGGCTCCGGTGAGGGACGCGCACGTGGCAGGGTCCAGGCGGCCGAGTCCTTTACTTGAAGTTCCCTCCAGTCTAAAGTGAACCCGACTTGATTTTCTCTTCTTGCCCCTCACCTCACCCCTTTTGCACAGTACCTGGCAAGCCTCGCGTTGCCAAGCTCTGATTTCCAGTGAGAGGGTACAACGGGGGCGTGGACATCTTTAGAAAAGGAGTTCATTTTGGAGAAAGCTTCATCCAAGAAACTATGATATTTATTGATTGTCTACTGCCAACATTTATATCTAGTTCTAGGATTTCTGGAAAAATTCTTGTTCCTTGCTGCTCAGAAAATATTTACTGAAAATACCAGTTCACTAAAAGCACTGAAATCTGCAAAGTCTGTCTTCTGCTAAAATAACGTTTACAAATATTGAGATGATTCTTTCAAAAATGCAATCATGAGGATGGCAAAAAGACACTGTTAGCTGGTATTTGCCTAATTTACAGTAGGCAAGTTGAACAAACTACAGCCATTATTAAGTTTTGGACAGTGCTCTAATGATTTGTTACCTTTAATAAAGACAGATTTTGGTAAAGTAGAATATTTTTCACTCTGAGCATGTTCCTCTTCAAAGATGATGCACTTAAAGTGACAGTTCTCTTCGTGTTTTTATTATGTCATGGCTTGTAACCCCACTCCCTGTCCTGTCTCGATCCCCGATTCTGGAAGAGAAGCGTGCTCTCGGCAGGAGTATGCCGTTCTTGTTTTAGATTGACAGTTTTGTTTTGTTGCATATTTAAAAACAATTAAAGTGGTTATTTGCAGTTATTTCGGAGCACCAAGTAAGTGGCCTGGCTTTGGGTTCTGTTCATGTCAGTCTAAGTCGTTAAAGCCTCTTCAGGGAGGCATCAGCTGAGCGCCACACGCCTTCCAGCGCCGGCCCCGGCAGCCTCGACTCCCCTCCCGCCCAGGCTATCCAGGGCCCCTTGGCGCTCAGCCAAAGCCTCCGTGACCAGCCGCCCTGCTGTCTCGATGTGACCCAATTGCCAGATGATCCTGGAGTCACTTATATTAGGTTTGCACATATTTTCTTAGTGTTACTTGAATCTCTATTGAACTTCAGAAGAAACTAAAGATCAATAGAAAAGTTTGAAACAAGTCTGTTAAATAATTTTAGATAGACGAAAAGGTAAGTGAGTTGTGTACATAAAGAAGGCGAAAGAATGGTACGAAATACTAGCACGGCTTGTAGGTTTTACTTCCGTTTCCTCAGACCGTGCAAGAAAAGTTGTAGTTTGTTGCCATTTTGCCTGTGCTGTGCTAGCCATAGCTGCTCTCTGCTCTGTAAATACCTAAATAAAGGCTGTATGATTCCCGAAGTGCTGGGCAGCCGCCTGCTGGAGGGAGTTTTTCTGTCACCATGCTTTTCACATGTGCTTTATTTCTGTTTGTTGTTATGTGATCATATTTATTTTAAGAAAGTACCTCAATGTAATAAACAGTTCACTAATTTGCTTTGTATCAATTCCATGTGTATGAGGTTGTCATGGCTGTTGTGTGCATCCCGTGTTGCCCAGCTCCTTGCTTTAAAGGTGTTTCACGTCCATTTTTATTTAACCGACACCCGCTTTGTTGTAGTCACAGACGGTGGCGAGGGCACCGGGACACAGGGACTGTGATGAATCCCACAGGCTGCGCACATCGTTCCTGTCTTGAGCAGTGAGGCTTCCTTTATGAAGCCAAGGGTGTAACAACTTACCTGTATTTTCTGACGTAGATCTATTGACGTAAGCAGAGTAGGACTAGTGGTGCTTCTGTCATAGAACTGGGAATTCCATTTCTGCAGCATTTCTGAGGGATTCAGGCTGTTTTGGTGTCCAAACATTTGTGGAACTGCCCAATTCGCTCTTGTCCCTGCTTGCTCAGCCCACGTCCACTTGCCTTCTTGGCACCTGCAGCCTGTGTCCACAGAGGGGCTCAGAGACCACAGGACTCCTTCTGTGGCGGAGATTTCAGTCTTTTCTGGCTGGGATGGCGGCAAAGCAGCCATCGCTGTTCAGTTTACCAGCTTGCGTTGGTGCTGTCTTTATAAACGTTCACATCTTCCAAAGCGTGTACCGCACTTGTGCTGCCTTGCCAGTATCTTTTGGTATTAGCTTATTTGTCTCATTGCCTCTCAAATTATAACCGTATACTTGAGGTGCTGCCCTCCCCTGCCCACGTAGGATTTCAGCTCGTACGCAGGAGAGCGCCTGCCAGAGGACCGAGTACTTGATGAGTGCACCTGTTGTCTGTGCTGATGACCCAGGCGGGAGCCCGCGGCTGGTGTGCGATGAGAGGGACGCGGGGGCCGCTGTTTAAAACCGCAGGTGCGCAAGTGCGCTAACTGCGCCAGCACAGCGAGCACGTCCCCGCAGACCGGCCGTGGGTTTTCACGCCCAGCTCCCGCTGTCCCTCCCCTGAAAGGGGAGAGTGAAACCATGCTTCTCACTTTTACTTTTATTCCTTGAAAGTGTGGTTGTTATTTGGTAGATAAAAGTATTCTCCTGAAATACATTTTTTTGTTAAAAATTAAACGAGAGTAGATGTGGCTCAAGGGTTTGAGTGCCTGCTTCCCTCATGGGAAGCCCCGGGTTCGGTCCCCACTGCCTCCTAAAAACAGACGAAAACCCAACAAGCAAAGAAATGAAAAATCCACTCGCGGCAGTCAGTGTGGCCCAGCGCTTGAGCACCGGCTTCTCATGTACGCGGTCCAGGGCTCAGTTCCCGGCCCTGGCGCCTCAACAGCAAACAAACGACCCGGGTGACCTTTTACACTTGGTATTGATGCATTTTCGTGAAATGGGTTTTTTTTTAACATCTTTCAAAAAATGGGAATATACATCTTTAAAGCAGTCTCACTTCACGCTTTCATTTCAGTCGTTTTTGTTTGTGCTTTTTTTCCTTAAACTTTTTGTTTTGCAATAATTTCAAACTCACAGGACAGTTGGAAAAACAATGCAAAACCTATGCAGAGAACTGCAGCACACCCCTTTACCCAATACCCGGAGCTCCAGCTTCTAACATTCTGCCATATTTGCTGTATCATTCTCTCTCTCTCCTACCTCCCGGTTTCCTGAACACTTGAGTGTAGGTTGTATACAACATGCTCCTTGAATACTTAAAACTTCCGTGTAGGGGAGTGCTCGAGCGCCCGCCTCCCACGTGGGAGGTCCCAGGTTCGGTTCCCGCTGCCTCCTGAAAAAAACAACGAGCAAAAGAAACGAAGAAACCAACTCGGGAGCCGATGTGGCTCAGTGGTTGAGCACCAGCTTCCCACATATCAGGTCCTGTGTTCAGTTCCTGGCCCCCAGTGCTCAAAAAAACAAAACAAAACAAAACTTCCATGTACATTTCCTAACCACCTTCAGTCCAGTTATCAAGTTCAAGAAATTTAACAATGAGCTAATGCTTTCACATGTCTCCAGAGTGTGCTCTGGGCCTTTGCTCCTCCATTATTGGGTCCTGTCCAGGGTTGACCTTGTCTTTTTTGTTGTTTTGTTTTCAATTACGGAAGCCTATTGTAACATACACTTTCCCACTCAGCGCCTCCCAGGTGCGCAGCCTGTGGGATTCATCACAGTCCGTGTCCCGGTGCCCTCGCCAGCGTCTGTCTCCTCAGGCAGAGCCTTTCCCCGCTGGCTTTAACTCCCCATGGCCGGCCCCCGCCCCGCTGTTCAGCACGCTTCGTCTTCCTGTGTGTGCGTTTTCTTGCTAGTCCACACGAGCGAGATGATGCCGAGTCCGCCCCTGCACGTCTGGTGTCGGCCGCACTCGTGGACGCCTGCGAGGCCCCTGTGTGGAGGCAGGTGTCAGGGCTGCTGCTTTCAAGGGTCGTATCCCGTCTGGATGGGCCACATTTCCCTTATCCGTCCATTTGCTGCAGACCCTTGGTGAGCGTTGGGTATGAGTATCCCAGTCCCTGCCTGCAGTCCCTGAAAGCGCCATTGCGGGTTCATCGGTAGCTCCGCTTTAATCTTCCGAGGACCCGCCAAACCGTTTTCCACAGCACCTGCGCCATTTCACACTCCCCCGGGCCTCGCTCTTTTCCCTCTTTGTAAGTAAGAGCCAAGCCAGAGGCTGTGGGTGGCGTCTCGTGGTTTGGATTCGCATTTCCCCATGAAGTTGAGCATCTCTTGTGCTTGTTGACCGTCTGTGTAGCTTCCTTGGGGAAATGCCTATTCAAGTCTTTTGCCCAGTTTGTAATTGGGGTGTCTTTTTATTGATTTGTAGTTCTTTATATATTTTGGATAGTATACCCTTATCGGACATATGATTTACAAATATTTTCTTCCATTCTAGCGGTTGTCTTTATATTTCCTGGATAATGTCTACAGATGCACAGAAGTGTTTAATTTTTATTAAGTCTCATTTGTCTTTTTTTTTTTTGCTGCTGATGCTTTCGGTGTAAAGTCTGAAAATCCCTTTCCTAATAAGAGGTCCGTGAAGATGTCCCCTGTATTTTCCTCTAGGAGTTTTACAGTTCTGCTCTTCTGTTTAGGCTGGTACCCGTTTCGGGTTCAGGTCTGTGTGTGCTGTGAGTGGAGGTCCGTTTGCCAGGGCTCTGCCCGTGACGAGCTCGCGTGGCGGCTGCACGTCTGCGTCACCGTGTGGCCAGCTCCACCCACGCCGGCTGGGAGCAGCACGTGCCTGGGGCCGCGTCTTGCGTCGCCGTCAGCAGTGCCTGGAGAGCCTCGGTGGTGTCCGAGGCCGAGTGTTTCCGAGGGCACATGATGGCTGCCTTCTTGACAGCGCCGTGTGCGCCTGGTGCCCCCGCTCCCTGGTCTCCAGCCGCCATAACACCACTTCGAGGCCCTGCGGCAGATCGCGGCCCCTGACGTCTTCCCCAGAGTGGATCTGCCCTGTGGTAACCAGTGCACACACCCCTGGCGTCCAGAGAGGACGGCCTCCACCCACAAGCCCGCACCTCCTAGTCCCTCTGAGTTCCTGAAAGAGCAGCTTATCCTTTCAGGACCGTTCCCCAGATAGCAAGGGAAGTGTGTCACCAAAGCCACCTCTAACGGTGATGAATTGGAATAAAAGGTTAATGTCTGAACCCCAGGTGTGTAGTTTTGCATGATTTGTTTCAGAGTAAAACATTCCTTTTAGTGAAAAATTTGGGTTGCCCCGTGAAAAACAGCGCAACACCCGTAGAAGGAGGGCTAGGCCAGCGAGTCGTGGCCGTCAGGAGCCAAATGGCCTTGGAGGCACTTTTGGGCTTCCGCATTGCCCCCCGGTCAGTGAGTCCTGGACTGGGGAGGCCGAGGTGCCCCGCAGTCAGCGGGGTCTCCCTGTAGGAGCTCGTGGCCCATCAGCCTCGGTCTACACAGCCGCCTCCGAGGGGTCCAGCCCTGCCTGAGCTCGGGGTCTCACTTTAGGAGCCCCTGGCCCATCAGTCTCGGTCTGCACAGCCGCCTCCGAGGGGTCCAGCCCTGCCTGAGCTCGGCCCGCCCACATCGCGGTTCCTGCAGCATCCTAGAGGGGCTGGTCTGGTCTGTGCAGGTCCTCTCAATTGCATTTTTACATGTATTGTTGCCAGCACGGCTCACGGGTGAGGAGAAGTCCATGCGATACCAGGTGTACTTATTCTCTGGCTGGAAGTGATGTCCTGTGTTATTTCTCTCTCTCATTCTAGAAATGACCACGCAGAAACCCTTTTCGTCACTTTATGCCACCGTAAAGCGTAAGTTACATGTATCACAGTGGGTAAACGGGCAGGGCGCCCCGTGCAGGCGGCCCGGCCGTGCGCTGCTCTTTGCTTCTCTGGAGGTCCCCAGTGGGCCAGCGGCTCGTCCGTGCACACTCAGAGGCTGCAGAGCGGCCTTAGCCCTGACACGGAGGGCCGCTTTCTTTTTCCTTCTTAAGCAGCTCTTTTGTTGAACTGATAAAACTCTTCAGTTTTCATTTTTGCAAGAAAGAGCATTTACTTTTCGCCGTTTTATTCCAGGTGGCAAGTCTTTGCTGTTCTCCATTGAAGACGACGCTTGTTGTAACTTTTCGACACTTGCCGTGGAACAGGCCGGTAGGAAGGCGCCTGTCACCCGAGCACACAGCCTGATAAACTTCCAGTTTTCTTTTTTGTTTTTCAGGAGGGCCGGTGATCGAGCCCAGAACTTGTACATGGGAAGCAGGCACTCCCCTGAGCCATAGCAGCTCCCCAATGAGAGGTGGAGTTTTCGTTTGTTTTGTTTTTATTTATTTATTTATTTATTTATTTATTATTTATTTTTTATTTTTTAAAGATTTATTTATTTTATTACATATCTCCCCTTCCCCCCGCTGCGGCGACGCGCCAAGAGTGGTCACTGCGCAGGTGCGGCTTTCCCCGCTTGTGGGCGGTCTCTGCGTCTGTTCACGGCCGGCTCTTCAGTTCGTGGGTGGCTGGCTGCGCTCCATCCGCGGGCGACCTGCCCTGCCCGTGGCGGCTCTTGCCATGTCCGTGGCAGCTTCTTGCCCTGCCCACGGCGGCTCCGGCCCGCCCATGGTGGCTTGCCATTCTCAAGGCAGTCTGCCCGCTAGGAGAGGTCCCCGGGAATCGAACCCAGGGCCTCCCATGTGGTATGCCGGCGCCCTATCCACTGGGCTATCGAGCCGGCCCCTTGTTTTGTTTTTAGAAGGTACTGGGGATTGAACCCAGGACCGCGTGCGTGGGAAGCAGGTGCTCAACCACTGAGCTGCATCCGCTCCCCAGCTTCTGGTTTTTAAATTAGTAGTTCCCAGTATTTGTCATCAATGTTCCCCTTAGAATTTTTTGTTCATAAGTTTTTTGCCCCATTCAGCAGGCGTCTCACTGCCCGTGCGCGTCGGGGGGCTTGGTAAGCAGTGGTGAGCTGTGGAGGCACAGCTGAGGGCCGAGGGCGCCACTGCTGGCGTCACGTTTGTTAAGCTGATTCCGTGTACATCTCTTCAGTCACATTCCTGTTCAGCTCCCAAACGTTCAGGCGCCCCCGAGTTTAACGAGTGTCAAATTCCCTCATCTGAGGAAAAATAGAAGCTGGTAGCCGGCCGCTCAGAGGACTTGTGCAGCCCTTTCAGTCCTGGGCGAGGGTTGGTGGCTGTGGTTTTGGGCATTCAGTGTTTACTCTCCTTTAGGATGGCGTTTGTTATTCTTTTGCTTTTTTAGGAGGTGCCAGGAATTGAACCCAGGACCTCGTACCTGGGAAGCAGGTGCTCAACTGCTCCCCAATTAGAGTTGGTTTGTTTCGTTTGTTTGATTTTAGGAGGTACTAGGGATCGAACCTGGGACCTCGTACATGGGAAGCAGGTGCTCAGCCACTTGCTCTTGTCGTGCCCCGGTCAGTGCGGCGTGTCACCGATGGCTGCTTGCCAGCCCCTCTGACAGCCCTGCCCTTGTCAGCACCTGCTCCTGGCCACCCCACAAGAGGGACAGGAGCTCAGAGGAGCGGCCCCGAGGCTTCCTGGCCAGGCTGGGAGGGTCCATGGCAGCTCCACTCAGCCTGGGGGTGAGCAGCCAGCTGTGCAGGCCTCCCTGCGTCTCCGTGACAGGGGGTCCAGGTTGCTTCTGTCCTCCAGCCCGCGTCTCTTCCTCTGCGCTGTCCGGGTTTAGTGCCATGCCCCAGAGCGCCCCTGCTCTCAAGTCTAGAGGTCTTAGCTCCTACTTTCTGCACTTAGACTCTCCACCTGGGGTCCCTGAGGTACAGACCCCACTCATGCTTCCCCAGTGGGGGCTGCCATGCCAGCCCCTTTGCTGCGGTCTGGCCCATTCCTGGCCTCTTCCAGCCCATCCGCCATCTGTCCCTGTGTCACATTTCCAGTCCTTACAGTTTTGAATACATTGATAACTGGCGAGGTGGGCTTCCTTCCTTCCGTTGGCTATTTTTTTTTTTTTAAGATTTTTATTATTTTTTTTAAT
>PVKH010049128.1:0-10735 GCA_004027955.1 Chaetophractus vellerosus | reverse complement strand
TATATCTATTTTGGAATTCATAAATAATATCAAACTGCTCTACCATATATTCAATAAGGGTTTGATTTCCTTGTTATTGTTATATAAAATCCAAAAATGGGCAAAAGACTTGAATACATCATTTTACATCAAGGAAATACAAATGGTCAAAAAGCAAATGAAAGGATGTTCAACATCACTAGCTAGTAGGGAATTGCAGATCAAAACAATAATGAGATATGGTTTCTTATCTTACAGAATAGCCATTATTGAAAAAGAAAGAGACTACTACAAGTGCTGGAGAAAATGTGGAGTAATAGGAACCATCTTTCACTGTTGGTGGGAATGTAAAATAATGCAGCCTTTGTGGAAGATGGTTTGGAGGTTCCTGAAGAAGTTAAAAATATTAATGTTGTAAAATGTGCAAGCATCTAGGAGAACATTCAGAATAACTGAAGGCAAGGACAGAAATAGACATTTGCACTCCAGTGTTCATACTGACATTTTCACAATTGCTAAAAGATGGAATCAACCCATGTGTATATCAACCAAAAAATGGATAAACAGAAGGTCATATGTTAATACATTGGAATACTATTCAGTTGTAAGAAGTCATGAAGTTGGAATGCATATGAAAACAAGGAGAACCTTGAGGGCATTATGTTGAGTGAAATAAGCCAGGCATAAAAAGACAAAAATTGTATGTTCTCACTAATATGAATTCATATGAGGAGTAAACCAAGTAGTTAAACTATAGATTATAGGTTACTAGGGATATAATAATGGGTAAGAAGGCAAGCTGATACTGAATGTATGTAGAATGTTTAATAAGGTTTATTATAAATGTGTGGAAATGGATAGAGGTAATTGTAACATGTCATAATGAGTATAGCTAACACTGCTGATGTATAAATGTGATTATGGCTGAAAGGTGTAGTGTAGGGTGTTAATGCCATTTGCAAGAAAACTAGAGCATAATCTAGGGACTGTAGAGCACAGTTATTTTGTTATGATGAGAACTGTAGTTAATAGTACAAATTCAAGAATGTTCCTCTATTACAAGGGGTTAACAATACAAAGATACATGGGAAAATATAAGCAATATAACTTTTAGGCTATAGTTAACAGTAATATTGTAATATTTTGCAGCAATGTCAAAGAAGGTACTCTCTCAATATGAAGGTTCAACAATGGGGGTATATGGGTTATGGGATTTTCCCTTTGAGTAATGAAAACCAATTAAAATGAAATGAGACCAAAAAAAAAAAGAACACTATTCTGTGATGAAACTGCAATCCACTGAGTGTATATTTTGGATGGGTTGTTAAAGGCAGGAGACCATATAACACAATGACCCCCATGTTGGGTGATGGACTGTGGTTAACAGTAGGTGATGGGCTGCATTTAACAGTATAAATATGAGAACATTCTATCATGAAAAATAAACATGGTGTTAATATGTTTGTGGAAAAATACACCAAATATAAACTAGGAATATAGACAGCAATATTATGATAATGCTCTTTCACCATTTGTAACAAATGCATAACAAAAATGTTAGGTGTTGATGGTTGGGTGATGTATGGGACTCCTGTATGCATGATTGTATTGTAAACTCACAATATATCTAATAAAAATGCACTCTATGAATGCCCTGTGATGGTAATCAAAGGTCAAAGATCAAGCACATGGAGTATGAGAGCCCATGTGACCATTTTTGGATTAGTTCATACTTCTCCACCAAAGGATGTGACAATTGTGATTAAAATGGAAAACTGAGAATCATAACTATGAAATGGAATCCTCCTTCTGAAGACAGTGCTGGAATTACAGTTTACATAATTTATTACAGTATAGTACAGGAAATATTGAAATACATGACTAGGTTATTGAAGCTTTTGTAGATAGTGGGCTAATTTGCCAAAGTAGACAAACAAACAAATGAAAAAAGCAGCTCTCTTTGGGGAGCAGATGTAGCTCCGTGGCTGAGTGCCTGCTTCCCATGTACAAGGTTCTTGGTTCAATCCCTGTATCTCCTAAAATATATATAACAATTGAGGTGAGAATCCTGGGGCAAAGGGTTACCAGTTTTATGTGCTGCTATGTAACAGGCTGGAGAGGGAGAAGTTCTGTTATCTGGGGAGGAGAGGAGACATTCAAATTCCTTTACAGGGAACCACTAAAGTCACTAGCAAGCACAAGCCCAGGACAAGACTGGGTAGATCATGTACTTTGCATTCATTTTGGGCTGTCCTGCCCTGACAGAGAAGGCCAGCCAACACAATGTTAATTTTCAATGATGAAGGTGTTTTCTTCCTTAGATATGTTTGATTTTGCTAGTTCCTGACACCCAAGAAAATCTGTCATATCACTATCTGGATTAAAAAAACAAGAAACAGACACCTCAGGGAATAAACAGCAGATTTAACATTTAAAATATTAAAATGTACAGTGGACAACAAAGATAACAACAGACACAAACAGGAAATGATTGCCCACCCAAAGGAGAAAGATAAAAATCCTAAAACTTCAATTTAAAAAAAAAAATTATCTTCAGTATGCTCAAGGAAATAAAGAAAAATACAAAGTAAAACTTACAGGATATCAGGGAAAAATGTAGGAATAATATGAAAATCTCAACAAAGATATGGAAATTTTTCTTATAAAAGAACCAAATAGAGCTATTGGAGTTGAATTCTACAATAACTGAAATGCTAAATTCCCATGAGGGTTGTAAGAGCATATTAGACCTGGCAAAAGAAAGAATCAATCAACTCATAACCAGACATTTTAATGAGTAAGGCTGAGCAGCAGAAAGAAAAAAGAAGTATAATAAACAAAATGGTTTGAGATCTCTAGGACACCACCAATCATAAATACTTAGTCCTAATGAATGTCTCAGAAGGAGCAGAAAGAGAGAAAAGGGAAGAAGAGATAGTCAGAGAATAATTACAGAAACCTCCTCCAAATTTAGCAAAATACAAGAATATTACAAATTATTGAAACCCAGCAAACACCAAACAGGATAAATGTAAAGAAAAATATGCCCCCCACATACTGGTCAAAGTGTTAAATGCAAAAGACAAGGAGACAGTTCTGAAAGCTGCAAGAGAAAAGCAGTGTGCTATGTAAAAGGGAGTCCCAAATATATTAAGGGCAGATTGCTCCTCAGAAACCATGAGGGCAAGGAGGCAGTAGGTTAAAATACTTAAAGTTCTGAAAGAAAAAAATTTCCAACCAAGAATTTTATATCTAGCAAGACTTTCTTTCAAAAATAAGGGAGAGATCAAGACATTCCCAGATAAACAAAAGCTGAAGGAGTTCATCACCACTAGAACTTCCCTACATGTAATGCTAAAGGGAATTCTTCAGACTGAGTGGGTAGGACAGTAGAGAGTAGTTAAAAGTGTGATAAAGAACAAAGGCCCTCCAGTAAGAGTAACCATTTATGTATTTATAATTCCAATATTACTGGGTTGTTGTTTTTTTGGGTGGGTGTATGTGACAACACTACTTACATCTATATGTGCTAAAATGCAAATGCATAAAAAGAATAAATCTATTGTTTTGCACACACAATGTATAAAGGTATAATTTTTAACCTTTATAGGAGAGTTGTAGGAACAGTACATGTGTATGGTATTGAATTCAACTTTGTATCAAATCAAATATGATTGTTTTATATTTAGGATGTTAAATTTTAACCCCTTGGTAACTGTGATGGTTAGGCTAACATGTCAACTCGGCAGGTAATCGTGCCCAGTTATTTAGTCAAACAAGCACTGGGATAATTATAATACAAGGACATTTATGGACTTAATCACCAGTGAGTTTACTACATAGATACATGGTTACATCTACATCATTTAGAGAGATTGCCATCAGCAATGAGTGATGCTTGATAACAGCACATGCCAAAGAGTATAAATTCAACCAAGCCTACTCCAATATATATATATACTCATCAAGTTGTCCAATTCTCAAGAGAAAGAGGGAAGACTGAAAGCAGCAATAGAAAAGGGAACCATCACATACTTGGGAAGATAGAAAAGATTAATTGCTGAATTCTTATCTGAAACCATGGAGGCAAGAAGGCAATGGTAAGACATAGTTAAAGAGCTAAAAGGAAAAAACTTCCAGTCAAGAATTCTCTATGCAGCAAAACTTGCATTAAAAAATGAAGGAGAGTTCAATACATTCACAGATAAACAGAAATTAAGAGAATGTCAATAAGAAACCTACACTTCAAGAAATATTAAATGAGTTCTGTATGTCAAAAGGAAGAAAACAGGAGAGACAGAGAGTTGGAGAAGAGTGTAAGAACAACTAAAGAGATAAAAAGAGAAATAAAATAAAATATGGCATACATCAACCTAAAGAAAATATGACTAATGTAAGTAATTCCTTGACAGAAATAATATTGAATGTTAATGGATAAAACTCACCAGTCAAGAGACACAGATTGGTGAATGGATAAGGAAATAGGAACCATCCATATGCTGTCTACATGAAAGCCACCTTAGACCAAGAGATTCAAGGAGGCTTAAAGTGAATGGTTGAAAAATAATTTTACAAGCAAACAATAACCACAAAAGGGCAAGAATAGCTATACTAATATCAGACAAAATAGACTTTAAATGAAAAACTGTTGTAAGAGCCAAAAAATACTATATATTAATAAAAGGGTTAATATATCAAGATGAAAGAGCAAACATAAACATTATGTATCTAACCAAGGTGCCTCAAAATACTCAAAAAACTAAGTGGAGAAATAGATACCTCTACAATTATAGTAGGGGACCTTAATACACCATTATCACCATTAGACAGAACATCTTGACAGGGAATCAATAAAGAAACAAAGGCTTTGAATAATACATTAGAGGATCTGGACCTAATATACATATACAGAACATTAGCCCCCAAAAGAGCAGGATATACATTCTTCTTGAGTGCACATGGATCATTCTCCAGGATACACTACATGCTAGGCCATAGAACAACTCACAATGAATACAGAAATATTTAAAATGAACAAAGCCATTTCTCTGAGCACAATGGAGTGAAGCTATAAATCAGTAAGGGACAGAGAGCCAGATTAAGCATAAAGATATGGAAGTTAAACAACACACTCTTAGACAAAAAGTGGGTCAAGGAGGAAATCTCAAATGAAATCAGTAACTACCTTGAAATGAATGAAAATGACAACTCAAAGTATCAAAACCTAGGGGATGCAGCAAAAGCTGTGCTAAGAGAGAAATTCATAGCCATAAATGTCTATATTAAAAAAGAAGATAGAGCTAAAATCATACTTATCTGCACACCTGGAGGAATTAGAAGAACAACAAACTAACTCAAATGAAGTAGAAAGAATGAAATAACAAAAATTAGAGCAGAAGTAAATGAAATTGAAAACAAGAAATCACTAGAAAACAATAAACAAAACAAAAAGCTGTTTCTTTGTGAAGATCAATGAAATTGACAAGCCCTTAGCTAGATTAACAAAGAAAAAAGTGAGAAGATGCAAATACATAAAATAAGAAATGAGGAAGGAGATATCACCACTAACCCCCACAGATAAAAGTTATCATAACAGGATACTTTTAAAAATTACATGCCAACAAGATGGATAATTTAGAGGAAATGGAGAAATTCCTAGATACAAACAGCCTACATTGGCAAAAGAAGGAACTGATGAACTCATTAGACAATCACATGTAATGAGAAAGAATCAGTCACCAAAAACCTCCCAACTAAGAGCCCCAGACCAGATGGCTTCACGTGTGAATTCTACCAAACATTCCATAAAGAACTAACACAAATCCTGCTTAAATTCTTCTAAAAGATATAAGTAGAGGGAACATTGTCTAACTCATTCTATGATGCCAACAACACCCTAATACCAAAGTCAAACAAAGAAGCCACAGGAAAGGAAAACTACAGACCATCTCTGTAATGAAAAAAGATGCTAAAATCCTCAACAAAATTCTTGCTAATCATATTCAACAACACTTCAAATGAATTATACACCGTGACCAAGTGGGTTTCATCCCTATCATACAAAGATAGTTTAACATAAGAAAATCAATCAATATAATACACCACATAAACAGATCAAGATAAAAATGTCACATGATCTTCTCTGTAGATGCAGAAAAAGCATGCTACAAAATACAGCAATGTTCCTGATAAAAAACACTTCAAAGAATAGGAATAGATAGAAACTTCCTTGACATGATAAAGGATATATATGAGAAACGCAGAGCTAACATCATCTTCAATGGTGAAATCCTAAAAGCTTTCCCTCTAAGATCAGGAACTAGAGAAGAATGGCAGCTTTCACTGCTCTTATTTACCATTGTGTTAGAAGTACTTGCTTGAGTACATAGGCAAGAAAAAGATAAAAAATGCATCCAAATCAGAAAGGAAGAAGTAAAAATTTCACTATTTGCAGATGACATAATCCTATACCTCAAAAGTCTTGAAATCTACAACAAAACTTCTAGAGTTTATAAATGAGTTCAGTAAATTGGCAGGTTATAAGAGTAATGTGCAAAAATCAGCAACACTTCTGTACACCAATAACATGCAATCTGAGGAGGAAATCAAGAAAAAAATCCCCCTATATTTTTGATGTAACATTTATGCAATCTAAAACTTCCTTCAAAATAAAATAAACTAAATTGAAATATATAGTGAATTCGCATATAAACCCCACCCTATTTTAAAATTTCCCCCTATTATTCATATCTCACATAAGTGAGGTTCATTTTTTACAATGGGTAAACCAATATTGAAACATTGTTGCTAACCAAGGTCTATGGTTTACATTATGGTTTACACTTTGTGCTGTACATTTTTATAGTTGTACAGGGCATTTTTAAGGCATTGGAATTTCTCTGTATGATATTGCAATTACAGATGCATGATACTATAGATATGCCAGAGCTCATGAACTGAGTCTTTTCAAGGTTAAATTGGCTCCTTCGACAACATGTGATGCTGCAGCCACTCCCCAGACCAAGGTTGCCTTGCTCTTTTACTCTCCACCTCTCCCAGTCCATCCTTCTTCCTTCTGCCTGTTGAAGTCCCACCAGCTCATGAATCCAATTTCACCACATCTCACCATTCTTTTTACTCCTCTTGCACATACAGCAAGAGCCCTGGGAATGAAATGATCTTATTTTCCAAACAAGTATATCTGTACATATTGTGTGACAATTATTTTAACATAAATAAAATGGGGAACATTCTTTCAAATGCAAGAAAATTTAACATTAGCTTCAACAAAATGTATGTCCCTGCTATTGTGCTGAAAGAATGCTTGTTTTTTAGTTTTTGCTTTATGTACCATGTATACAACCTTAAACCTCCCACTTTAACCACATTCTAATCTATAAATCATTGCCAGTGATTATGTTCCCTATGTTATGCTACCATCACCATCATCTAATACCAAAACTTTAACATCATGACAAATAAAATTATAAGACTTAACTCCATATTCCCCACCTCCACCTCATCCCTTGGTAACCTATATTCTAGATTCTTCCTCGATGAATTTGAAGAATGTCTGGTTTTTACAGGAAGATTTATTGGAAAAGAAAGTATCAGATTCAAGTTGTTCAAGAGATAATATCTAAATCATTCCTTCCTCCCATTCCAAAGAATACCCAAATTACAAAGAAAAGACAATGAATAAAAGATTATTTAAAGGATATGGTCAGTATATCAGCTTTTAAGCTAATTTGTATTAGAGCTAATAACATGCTAATATTTTAGTTATTTTTGAACTCAAGATATCTGCATTTTGTGTAAAATTCAAAAGTTGGTAAAGGTTTACTGTGAAAAATCTCCTTTACATCCTGGCTTCAGTTCCTCTCTCAACTTGCATCATTCTAGACATATTCTATACCCCTAAACAGGTATTGATGGTTTGGTATGTGGGACAGTATGCTATCATTTGTGCAGATAGGCACATTTAATTCTCAGGAACACTGTAATACACAGGTAGTAATATTATTATTCCCAATTCATTAGTGAGGAGACCTGCTTGAGGACTGAACAAGCAACTTACCAAATGTCTCATGCCTGATAAGAGATAGAAAGCCCTCATTCTCAACCATGTCCCTACACTGCCTCCATGGGTCATGGGTATAATGGGACAATTTGAAAAACACTCCATTTTCCAAGGTTTTGAATAATAATTTTACTATTTCTAATATCATAAAAACTTGAGTAGTTATGAATTTTCTTTTCTGCTAGGATTTACTTGATTCCAAGTTCCTGATCAGAAAGGCAATTCACAAAGGTAACATTCTTCCAAAGGACACATAGGACTTACAAGAAGCCATTTTATTATGTAGCTGAGAATCCAATGCTGTGAAAACCTCTATCTAACCTTCCATCAAATACATGACCTGACCCAACCCCTGCACTTCCCCAGCCAGCAGTAACCCCTCAGGAACTGTGTGTTGAGGGGCTGGAGATGAAAAACTGATAAGGTTTCTAATAAATAAAAGCTATATCATCACCCAGCACTGAAATAGAATTATCCTATTTGTGAATTATCTAAGAAAGAAGTAACCAACATTAACCCTTTACTCCTTACAAATCCTAAAATTCTCTGTCATTACTATCTATATTCTACCATTGAAGAATCTGACAGGATGAGATTAAGAAGTTTCAAGATCAGCAGAAGAAACATCTGAATCCTAAAATCACCTCATATTACCTGACTTTATGTTATAAAAATTGCTGGACAAAAGCAATGTCAGAAGGTCACAGGAAGCATTCAGAAAAGGGATCCAAAGAAACAAGAGCTCCTTGAAAGGCCCTTTCCAAACTGAAATGCTGATTCTGTTCCTGGTACTTTTGAGAAGGACTGCCCTCTCCTTCACCAGAAGCAGGCAAACCTGTTCACTGAGGAGCTGCACACACAACCCTTCATTAGTGTGGTACATTTGTTACAATTGATGAATACATATTATAGCATTGCCACAAAACATGGATTAGTTTACATTAGTGTTTACACTGTGTCCCACCCAGTTTTATACATTATGACAAAATAAACAATGGTCTGTATCCATCATTGCAATATCATTGAGGACAATTCCAATGTCCCAAAAATACCCCCTATTATTCATCTCCCTCCCCTCAGAACCTTTGGTGGCCACTACCTCTACATTAATGATAAATGTTCTTCCCTTGCTAGAATAACAATGTCTATAGTAGAATAAGAGTAAGTGTACTCTAGTACATCATTCATTAACCAATCTTGAGGATTCTGGGATGGTGACTCCCACTCTGCCTATAATTGAGAGGGGGCTTAGATCCCATGGGGCAGATGGGTGAAACTATCTTGCTTGCAGTTGCTGACAATCTTTGTACCTTCAGATAGACATTGTCCATCATCATCTCCTTATTAGTTGTCCTGGGTGAGTCCAATGACCTGGACAGTAAGTGTGGAACTCTGTTGAGATTCAGGGTCAACTGGCACCTGAACAGCCCAAAGATTTAAGTCTCTTGGACATACACCTATCAAATCTGTTAGGTTCACGTAGAAGGAGCAGAAGAGACATATGTAGGGAAACCACAACTGAGTCCAACTCTGTCAGACTGGGAGCATGAAATTCAAAGTAGGGCCCACTGTAAGGGTGCCAAACTCCTGAGCTGTCTGCCCTGCCTCATGTCTGGGTGCCTCTAGTACCTTCAGGAGCCCTGATATTTGAGGGAATATTTGCTGTGGTAGTCAATGAGTTCCTGCTGATATGTGCATGAGCATAAACTTGGGAATATCCCCCGACTCATTTTGAAATATCTTAGCTATAAAAACTCATTTGTATTTACCCTTTCCCCCTTCTGTTCAAGGTCTTTTTCCGGTTAAATCACTAGTTGGCACTTGGTACTAATCCCTCAGTACCAGGGAAACTCATCCCCAGGAGTCATGTCCCATGCTGGGAGGAAGGTAATGCATTTATATGCTGTTTGGCTTAAGGAGTGGCCACATTTGAGCAACAAGGATGTTCTCAGGAAGTAAATCTTAGGCAATATAGAATACTAGGCTAAACAGTCATCAATATCAAGGGTCTGTCAATAGTCCACCCTCCTTCACTAGTCAATGCCCCTGTACTCAGGGGATTTTTGCAGTCTCATTAGAGAATGTGACAGAGCTCCCCAGGATGGAAATTTGATATTCTTTTGGTTATGGTGTGGCTCTCCACCCACTGTGACCATGCCTATGAACACTTGAACACATTCATATGCTTTATAGGTATGTCCAAGGTGAACCTCCTCTCATGTATCCCCAATCTCTGACAAACCTCACCAATGATCTTACCCTGCCAGAGTTGTGACCCTTCTGTAACCTAAAGCCTCTTCAAAAATCAAGCCAAAATATAACCAAATAAAATTAATAAGAGAATGAAATATGATAGTTTTAAATATAACAAAAAATTTACATTTTTAAAAAATTCAAAATGAAAATAATTTTTGCATTATGTCTTTCATCACTATGAGGTCTGTTGCCTTGTATGTACAATGACTTTTTCATCCATATATTCCCCTAGTGTCTTATTTTTTCTTTTTTTTATAAGATTTATTTTTATTTATTATACATCACCCCCCTTCTGCTTGTTCTTGCTGTCTTCATTTTTCTTTGCGTTCCTCTGTGTCTGCTTGTCTCCCCCAGCTGGGGCGACCTGCTGAGTCAGCTCACTGGCACGGTGGCCTGCCTGCTCGTGGGGGCTCACCCTTG
>PVKH010049127.1:0-10108 GCA_004027955.1 Chaetophractus vellerosus | reverse complement strand
AGAAGACTTTTCCTTTTCCCTCAGGACATTTCCAGAATCCAAAGCTGCATGGGGCAAAAGGCCAAGAAACCTACAAAGCTAGGGAATAATCTAAAAGACCACCCTCACTTCTGACACCAACTCAGAATTTGGGAGTCCCCCAAACCACCCTCACTCCTGATACCAATTGCATGTTCAAGGATCCCCAAGACTAACTTCAGGTTCAAAAATTAGCTAGAAGGACTTGCAGAATTCACCAAAAGCTGTTATGCTCACAGTTATGGTCTATTATAGCAAAACAATACATATTAGAATAACCAAGGGAAAAGATTCATGGGGCAGAGTCCAGGAAAGTTCCAAGCATGAAACTTCCAGTTGTCCTTTCTCAGTTGTCATGCACAGCATTAACTTTTCTGGCAGTGACATATGTCAATATACACAAGGTATTGCCAATGAGGGAAGCTCACCCAAACCTTGGTGTCCAGGGTTTTTCCTGGGGCTTGATTATGTGGACATGGTTGACTGCCTCCATGGCTGAACTTTGTCTCCAGCCCTTCCAGAGGTTGGGCTGATACCATGTGGCCCAAAACTAAATCACATTACTAAACTATCCAGTGGGTCCCAAAGCTTCAGATAAACAAGCACACTCTTATCAGGCAAGATATTCCAAAGGCTTAGAGAACACCTCCCAAGAGTCAAAGGCAAAGACCAGGTCTCCCTTTGGGTAAGGCTCATTCTTTACTATACAAAACTAAATGGAAAGCACCTACCAAAGAGCTAACTGGAGCTCACAGAAGTGTCACAAAGCCAGGGAGACAAAATTCAATGTTTATGACCTACCAAGAAAGAGCTTTTCCAAAACTGATGAAGGACATCAAGCCACAAATTTTAAAAAAAGACCTTTGAACTTCAAACATTATAAGTGTAAAGAAAACCACACTCAGGCACTTTATAGGAAAACTGATGAAAATGAAATAGGGAATCTTAAAAATGGCTGGAGGAGAAAAAAGACACATTACTTTTAAAGCAACAACCATAAGACCTTAACTAGGAATAATGGAAACTAGCGGATGATGGAATGGCATCATCAAAGCGCGCGCGCACGTGCACACACACACACACACACACACAAAGGCCAATCTCTATACAGAATAAAACTAAGAGACTTCACCACAGAAAAGTACACTTAAAATAAAAATAAAGAGAATTCTCCAGTAAGCAGGAAAATGCCAAATTGAAGTGAGATAATGCAGGAATGAAAAGCACCAGAAGGATAAATATGAGGGTAAAACCAAATACTGCTTTAACAATATTGTTTTCTGGATTTTAAAATATGTGTAAAATGAAAACACATGACAGTAGCACAACAGATGGAAAGGAAATAAATTGAGTCTCTGCATTATCTGGGAGGGAAGTGGTAAAAGTAAAAATTTACATTATATTATGATGAGTTGAGAATTAATGTTTTAATAGCTAGAGTAAATATTGAAAGAATAGTAAAAGAATGTTATACCTAATAAGCTAATAGAGGGGATAATTAACTAATAATTTTAAATAAACTTGATTAATCCAAAAGCAAGAAAAGAGAAAAAAGGACCAAAGAAAAGATTGAACAAATTTAAAGCAAATAGAAAGATGGTAGATTTTAATCCAAATATATCAGTAATTGGTCATATTCTGGGCCCTAAAACAAATCTTAATAAATGTTAAAGGAATGAAACCATACTTTTTGGTCAGTGTAATTAAACTGGAAATTAATAACAAGTTATCAAGAAAATTTCCAGATACTTGAAAATTATTCCATGAAACTTCTAAATAATCAGTGTGTCAAAAGAGACATCACAATTGAAAGTAGAAGATATTTTAACTGATTAAAGATGAAAATATAACTTATCAAAACTTGTGGAAGCCCAGTAAGTTGAACCTTGGGGGAAATTTATACCCTATATATATATTTTGGAAAAGAAAAAGAAAGACAAAAATTAGAGAAAGAAGTTAGGAAAAGAACAGTAAATTAACCTCAAAGAGCATAGAAAAAGGATATAATAAAGACCAGAAATCAATGAAATAGAAAACAAAACGAAGAAAATGAATAAACCAAATGTCGATTCTTTGAAAAGATGAGTAAGATTGTTAAAGCCTTAGCAAGACAGTTGAGAAAAAAATAAAAGGCCCAAATAACTAATACCAGAAATGAAAAAAGAGACACAGCTGCAGATCCTACAAGAATAAAAAGATAATGAGAGGATATTGCAAACAACTTTTAGCCAAAACTTCTAAAAATTTAGATAAAGAGATAAATTCATTGAAAAACTCAACAGCAGTGGCACAAGGAAAAAAAAATCTGAATAGTTCCCCAGAAGCTTTTACCAATGAATTCTTCTAAACATTTAAGGAAGAAATAACATCAAATTTACTAAACTTTTACAAAAACAGGGAAAAAGGAAAACACTTCCAAACTTCTATAACGAAGGCCTGCATCACCTTAATACCAAATTGTACAACAAAGGAAACCTGAGGCCAATCTCTTTCTTGAACATAGACAAAAAGTCCTAATCAAAATATTAGCAAACTTACTCCAATTATAAATAAAAAGAATAAACATCATGACCAGGAAGGCAAGGTTGGGTTTACATTTGAATATCCATGTAATTCAGCACATTAACTAAAGAAGAAAAAACATATTATCATCTCAGTAGATACAGAGAAAGCACTTGATAAAATTCAACACTCATCCCTGCATCAAAACTGTTGGCAAACTAGGAATAAAAAGGAATTTTCTTAATTTGATAAAGTATTTCTATAAAAAAAAAAAGTATAGCAAAATTACACTCAATTGTAAAATATGGAGAACAAGACAAGCACATCTGCCATCAACTTTTCCATTCAGTATTTTACTGGAGGAAAGTGAATTAAGCAAAAGATCATATACAAATATCAAATGTATTTCTATATAACAGCAACAAAAATTAGAAAATGAAATTTAAAAAACTGGGGGGCAGATGTAGCTCAGTGGTTGAACACCTGCTTCCCATGTACAAGGTTCTGGGTTCAATCCCTAGTACTTCCTTAAAAAAAAAAAAGACATTCTTCCTTTCATTACCACAATATCTGGTGTCTTGTCTGTACATGATGAAAGGAAAAATGTCAAAAAATTGTTAATATTTTTCATTTTTTAAATATCCTAATCTTTTAATTTTATTTTAGTTTTAGTTTTTTTATTTTATGTATTTTATTTCTTATATTTAAACTTATCATTATTGTTTCATTTTCCTATTAATTGTATTTGGCTATTGTAATGGCTTCATTTTTGAAGAAGTTTTGGATCACAGAAGTGTTACAACTGGGGTGGGGGAGGATCGTTGGCATGGGGTGTCAGTGATGGGGGATGCATGGGAGGAAGTTCACCAGAGCATACATATAAGGTAAGTAAAAAGTTCAAATGTTCACGGGACATTGTCACAGTGGGTGGAGACTCACACAATAACCGACAGAATAGTGAATTCTCACCCTGGAGAGCTCTGCCACATTCTCTAAGGGAGCAGCTACAGTCCCCCAAGTGCAGGGGCAATGACTGGAGAAGGAGGATGATCCACTGATGGGCCCTTGATATTGATGACTAGGCTTATGAGCCTTTGCTCTTGAAATTGAATCTTAGCATACTGTTATGGGGTACCTAAGGGTTGCCTCCTGAGAGCCTCCTTGTTGCTCAAATGTGGCCTTTCTCTAAGCCAAACTCAGCATATGAATGCATTACCTTCCCACCAGTATGGGACATGACTCCCAGGGATGAGTCTCCCTGGCATCGAGGGATTGCTACCAAGAACCAACTAGCAATGCAACTGGATAAAGACCTCGAATAAAAGGCGGAAAAGGTAAAGACAAATGAGTTTATAGGGCTAAGAGACTTCAAAGTGTGTTGGGAGGTCAACCCAGAGGTAACACATACGCACATCTCAGTAGGATCTCATAGACTTCCAAAGTGGATACTACCCCTGAGGCCTCTGGAGACACCCAGGTCATATGATCAGGGCAGATAGCTCCAGTGTTTGTTGCCTTACCAGTGGGCCCTACTTTGGAGTTTGTGCTCCTGAGAGTGACAGAGTTGGGCTCAACTATGTCTTCCCTGCACATGGCTCATCTGTCCCTTCTATTTAAACCCATACTTGGTGCTGGAGTTTGTAGGTGTACGCCCAGAGACAAGTCCTTGGACTGTCCATGTGCCAGCTGGGCCCGGAAACTCAGCAGAGTTGCAACACCTACTCTACAGCTCATTGGACTCACCTAGGACAACTGGTGGGGAGATGATGATGGACAATGGCCATCTCAGAGAATGGAGAGACTCTGCAGCTGCAGGCAGGATAGTCCCATCCATTTTCTCCCATGGGATATAAACCCCCTCTCAATTGGAGGTGGAGTGAACATCACCATCCCAGAATCCTCAGGATTGGGGGAAGAGCTATGGACTAGAGTGGACTTAGTGGTATTCTACTATAGACATACTGTGATTCTAGCAATGGAAGAAATTACAGCATTGATGTGGAGCCAGTGGCCACTGGAGGCTCTGGGGGCAGGGAGAGGGAAAAAGAGTTGTAATATGGGGGCTTTTTCAGGACTTGGGAATCGTCCTGAGTGACGTTGCAATGACAGATATAGGCTGTTTTATATCATCACATAACATGCAGAACTGTGTGGGAGAGAGTGTAAACTAAAATGTGAACTATGGTCCATGCTTCATGTAAAGAAGCCCCAGGATGCGTTTATCAATTGCAATGAATGTGCCACACTAATGAAGTATATTCATGTGGGAGGGTGTGGGAGGTGTGGGGAGTGGGGCATGTGGAAATCCCTATATCTTTTGTGTAACATTTATGTAATCGAAGTATCTTTTTAAAAATAAAAATAAAAAAGACAATTTATGGCAGCATGAAAAACATCAAATACTTGGGAATAAATATAATGAAAAATATGCAACATACAGACTAATGGAATAGACCTGAGAGTTCAGAATGAACCCACACGTCCATGGCCAATTGATTTTTGACAAGGGCACCAAGTCCCTTTAAGGGGAATAGAATAGTTTCATCAATAAATGGTGCTGGGACAACAGGAAATCCACATGCAAAACACTGAATTTAGCCCCCTACCTCTCACCATATAAAAAAAAATAATTCAAAATGGATTAACAACCTAAATATAAAACTCATACCAAAACAGGGGCCGGCTCGATAGCCCAGTGGATAGGGCACCGGCATACCACATGGGAGGCCCCGGGTTCGATTCCCGGGGACCTCTCCTAGCGGGCAGACCACCTTGAGAATGGCAAGCCGCCATGGGCGGGCCGGAGCCGCCGTGGGCAGGGCAAGAAGCTGCCACGGACATGGCAAGAGCCGCCACGGGCAGGGCAGGGCAGGTCGCCTGCGGATGGAGGAACTGAATCAAGCACCAGCCGTGAACGGACGCAGAAACCGCCCACAAGCGGGGAAAGCTGCGCCTGCACAGTGACCACTCTCGGCGCGTCGCTGCAGCGGGGGGAAGGGGAGATATGTAATAAAATAAATAAATCTATAAAAATAAAAAAAAATCTTAAAAAAAAAAAACCTCATACCAAAACAAAAACAAAAACAAAAACAAAAAAACACATAAGGAAATATCTTCAGGACCTTGTATTAAGCAATTAATTCTTAGATTTTTATACCAAAAGTATGGGCAACAAAAGAAAAACTAGATAAACTGGATTTCATCAAAATACAAAATTTTTGTGCATCAAAGAACATTTTCAAGATAGTGAAACGACAACCTACAGAATGGGTGAAAATATTTGGAAACCATAGCTCTGCTAAGGGTTTAATATCCAGAATATATAAAGAACTCCTACAACTTAACAGCAAAAAGTCTAACAACTCAATTTAAAAATGGCCAAAGGACTTGTATAGATATTTCTCCAAAGAAGATATATAAATGACCAAAAAGCACATGAAAAGGTGCTCAGAATCATTAGCCACCAGGGAAATGCAAATCGAAACCATAATGAGATTATCATTTTACACCCATTAGAATGGCTACTGTTTTTTAAAAAAATGGAAAATTACAAGTGTTGGAGAAATGGGAACCCTCATTCATTGCTGGTGGCAATGTGAAATGGTGTAGCCACTGTGGAAGGCAGTTTGGTGGTTCCTCAGAAAGCTAAGTATAGAGCTACCATATGACCCAGCAATCCCACTTCTAGGTATATACTCCAAAGAATTGAAAGCAGGCACTCAAACAGATATTTGCACAACAATGTTCACAAATGGCAAAAGATTGAAGCAACCCAAGTGTCCATTAACCAATGAATGGATTTTTAAAAAGTGGCATACACATACAATGGAATATTATTCAGCTGTAAAAAGGAATGAACTCCTGATACATATGACAACATGGATGAACTTGAAGACATCATGTTGAGTGAAATAAGCCAGACACACCGATATGAAATAATTATTATAAGCAAACTCATAGAGTCGGAATCCAGAATATAGGCTACCAGAGGATGGGGGAGGGGATGGGGAATGAAAGCTAATGCTTAAAATGCACTTTGTTCCTATTTGGAATGAAGGAAATGTTTTGGTAATGGATGGTGGTGATGGTAGCACAACATTGTGAACGTTATCAACTGAAATATATATCTGAATGTGGTTAAAAGAGGAAACGTTAGGCTGTATATATGATGATAGAATAAAATTTTAAAAACAAATCCATGGAACTGCACTCCACAAATAGTGAACCCTAAGTTAAGCTATGGACTACAGTTAATAGTACGATTATAAAAATTTGCTTTCATCACACCAATGCAAGGTGTTAATAATAGGGTGGTATATGGAAATCCTGTATTTTATACATGATTACTTTGTTAACCCAAAACTTCTCTAAATAGAAAAAAGAAGATATACAAATGGCCAATAAGCACATGAAAAAATACTCAATATCATTAGTCATTAGGAAAATGCAAATCAAAATGACGAGGTACCACTCATCACGATGGCTGTTATTTTTTAAAATGGAAAATAACAAGCTTAGCAAGGATACAGAGAAATTGGAATCCTCATACATTGTTGGTGGGAACAGAAAATGGTGCAGAAGCTGTGAAAAAGCTTGGCGGTTCCTCTGAAGGTTAAGCATAAAATTATTATATGATCCAGTAATTCCATTTTTTAGTATCTACCCAAAAGAGTTGAAAGCAAGGATTCGAAGAGATATTTGTACACCAATGTTCATTACAGCATTATTCACAACACCCAAAAGGTGGAAGCAACCCAAGTGTCCATCAATAGATGAATGGATAAACAAAATGTGGTCTATCCATACAATGGCATATAATTCAGCTGTAAAAAGAAATGGAGTTCTGGTGTATGCTATAACATGGATGAACCTTGATGACAGCATGTTGAATGAAGTAAATCAGACACAAAATAACAAATATTGTATGATTTCTCTTATATGAAATACTTAGAATAAGAAAACTCATAAAGACAGCAAGCAGAATAGTTGTTATCAGGAGTGGGGGTGGGGAACGGGGGAGTTATTACTTAAAGGGTATGACTCTCCATTTGGGATAATGAAAATGTTCTGGAAATAGTGGTGAAAGCTACACAATATTGTCAATGTACTTAATGTGACAGAATTGTTCACTTAAAAGTGGTTAAATGATTTTTTTCATGTATATTTTACCAAAAGTTTTTTAAAAATATCAAAAGAAAAATATGCCAGACCTCTGCATTAATAACTGAACATTGCTGAGAGGAATTAAAGAATGCCTAAATAATGGGAGTTTAACATGTGCAGGGATTGGAAGACTAAATATTGTGATATACTGAATCTCCTCAAATTTACCTTTAGATTCAATGAGGCCCCAATTTTTTTTTAAAAGAATTTTTGGGGGTGAAAATTACAAGCTGATTCCAAAATTCTTGTGGAAATGCAAAGGGCCAAGAACAGACAATCCTTTAAGATGGTTTGTGGGAAAAATACACCAAATATAAGCTATGGACTACAGATAGCAGTAATATTCTTTCATCATTTGTAACAAATGTATCATAACAATGTAAGGTGTTGGTGATGGGGAGATGTATGGGAATCATGTATGGTATGCATGATTATTTGTTAACTCACAACTTCTCAAGTAAAACAAATAAAGTAAAAGAATAGACAATCAAAAAAAAAGAATAGACAATCTTGAAAAACAAATTTGGAAGACTGATGCTATCAGATATCGTGACATTATAAAAGTATAATAATTTAGACTGTGGCATTGTTTGCAAGGAAGGATAGACCAACTGTTTTAGTCAGAGTGCAGGCAGGCTGCAGATATCACCTGGAGTCTATGCTGGCATGAGCACAGGCCAGGGCAGCTTGGACTCTACGTTTTACATTGGGTCTCCCCATGAATATCAAGTATGTCCCCAACATCCCCTGCCCAGGGCAGGCTCAGAGTGGACACCAGGGAATTCTTGCTGAATGAACATCTGGATAAGCCAGAGAAGGGATTGCTTTCTGCCCAGGCTGACCATGACCTCTCATGGGCTGGAGACAGAGCCTGCTGATGGGTGGGGGAGTCAACCCCCAACTCACATGGGCACAGGACATAAAGCCTGGGGGAGGGCCAAAGGCAGGGCTGGTGGCCTGGTTCTGTCACCTGTAGATGGAGGCCAAGGGGCAGGTGAGCCACATGTTGTTGGCCGGTTGGCCCAGCTGGTGAAGGTCAAAGATGAAGAACGGCTGGTTGGTTTCCTTGACGTGGTCACAGGGCACAAAGCAGGCTTCCACCTGCAGCTCGGGCCGCATGCGGCTGGACCGTGTCTCCACCTCTCTCAGGTGGAGCCAGCAGGGCCTGGGTTCCTCCAGGGGCTCCTCGACGTAGCAGTAGCCCAGGCGTTTGCGCTCGCCTGGTTCCCCGCAGCGGTTACAGTCCTGCCAGGGCTCCCAGCGGGTGAAGATGAGCTGCCCACTGCCCAGGTTCAGGGTCTCATTCTCCAGGGGCTCCTGGCCCAGGCCTTTGTGCGTAATGTGCAGGGTGGTGGCGTCCTGGAAGTCAATCTTGAACTGCACCAGGAGGGCACCGCTCCTGTCCTGGCAGCGGTAGAGGCCCGTCTGGGAGGGCTGGGGGTTGGTCAACTGGAGGCTGCCCCCAGGCAGTTCCTTTATGTTAGACATTGAGGAGAGGGGGAAGGCACCCTCCCCCAGGATGGAAGAGAAGTACCAGAGGGCCCTGGGATGGTCACAATGCAGAACAATATCATTCCCCGAGAGTAGGGCCCGCTGGCAGAAACTCTTATGGGTACAGTTGATTAACATCTGTGCCCCCAGAGTGGGGAAAGAAATGCTAAGCAGCAACAGGGCAACGAACATAGCAGACCGGAGCTGCAACAGGAGGCTAGGAACCATCGCAGGTATTGTGAAGTCACTCATGGAACCCAGGTCTCGGTCCTGGCAGTGGAATGAACCTTGGTCCACTGAACTTCCAGGAGCACAGTTCAGTCCATGCCGTCAGATAGCCTGGTGTAAAGTGTCACAGACTCAAATGTCCACAGGAGCTGGGCAGGAAGTAAACTGAGTGAACCTAAGTCAGAAAAAGTGAATTAAATTACTTGCCCTTTACATAATCCAATATACAATGGTAGAAGGGGCAAAATGGCTTCATGCCCTTAGGAAAGGGGAGGAAGGCGGGACACACAGTAATCACTTGTCTATGCCATTTCTAAAATCCAGGGTGCAGATGTGGCGCTCTTCTTTAATTTTTATAAGCCTCCAGTCAACAACATGTTCCAAAAACCACACCCACAATTATGTTCAAGATCTCTCTCTCTCTCTCTCTCTCTCTCCAATTTCAGGTAACTTCAAGTTTATCAAGCATCCTTGGAGAGCCATATCCTTCATCTCTCTTTCACAGCAACATTTAGTCCACTTGGAAGAGGTTCTTAATCCATTCAGAGCTTTTAACAATAGTTAATAATGATTTAACCAGTGCTATATCCTTGATTGTATCCTTGCCAAAAGCTGGGTTGCAATTAGTCTCTGTCTCCCAAAGGCCTTCTCAATTTTCAGCCAACGTGGGCTACTCCTAATGTTCTAGATTCAAATTCTTCCCCTA
>PVKH010049126.1:0-10133 GCA_004027955.1 Chaetophractus vellerosus | reverse complement strand
CTGAATGTTGAAATCAGTTCCCTTTTATGGCAGTCAACTGAATGGATAAAAGCGTCATCCATTCTTGATCCAATCTCACTGATTGATGCAGATGCAATCAGCCATCCATGCAGTAAACTCAATTAGCCCAGTGCTTGCTGGACCCAACAGCTGGGCACAATTACCTGGCCGAGTTGACACATTAGCCTAACTATCACAACACCAAACAGAAATTCTGAACCAATTAAACAATAACTCCCGATTTCCCCCGCCCTACCCCTAGTACCTGTATTATACTTTCTGGTCTATGATTTTGCATATTCTAGTTATTTCATGTAAGTGGCATGATACAATATTTGCCCTTTTGTGCCTGGCTTATTTCACTCAACATGATGACTTTAAGATTCACTCCTTTTTATGGCTGAATAACATCTCATTGTATGTATATACCACATTTTGTTTATCCATTTATCCACTGATGGACACTTGGGTTGCTTCCAACTTTGGAAACTATGAATAATGCTACTACAAACATTGGTAAACAAAAATCTGTTTGAGTCCCTGCTTTCAATTGTTCTGGGCATATACCTAGAAGTAGAATTGCTGGGTCATGTGGTAATTCTAAATTTAACTTTTTGAGTAATTGCCAAACTTTTCCATAGCGTCAGCACTGTTTTACATTCTCACCAAAATGTACAAGAGTTCCTATTTCTCTGCATCACACTAATACTTGTTATTTTCCATTATACAGTAACAACCATTCTAGTGGGTGTGTATGGCAGTTTGAGGTTATTTTATGAATCCAAAAAGGGAATGATTGTGTTTGTAAACTATTCCTCAGGGTGTGATACACATTGATTGCATTAAATTCAATTGAGCAGCCTTGGATTAGATTACTTGATAAGATCGCTTTAGGGCTTTGGATGGGACTCAGGTTGAGTCCCCATCCCTTTGCTCAGTCTGATATAAATGGACTCACACAGACAGAGGAAAAAGGAGCCAGCCTATTTGATTCTGCAGTGTGAGAGTGAGGAAGTCCCAGAGAGGCTCAAAGAGCTAAGGGCCAGAAAGAGCCCTATGCTCAGTTGCTCACAGCTGAGTTCCAAGAGGCAGTAGATTATGGAGCGGAAGGCAGGGACCTCCACAGAGATAGGCGACCATCTTGCTTCACCACGTGGCAACAACCCCAGGATCAACAGTAGCTGACTTTGGTGAGAAAGCACCACTGACAGTGCCTCAGTTTGAAATTTTTATGGCCTTTTACCCTAAATAAATACCCTTTATAAAAGCCAACACATTTCTGGTACTTTGAATCGGCAGCCCTTTGACAAACTAAAACAGTGTGAAATGGTATCTCTTAGTTTTGATTTGTGTTTACCTAAAGGTTAATGATGTTGAACATCTTTTCATGGGCTCGTCGGCTATTTGTATATCTACTTTGCAGAAATGTCTGTTTTTAATATTTGGTTTTATTTTTGAAGAAGCTGAAAGTTTACAGAAAAACCATGCAGAATGTGTAGAGTTCCCATACACACCCCCTCACACACATAGTTTTCCCACACTTTGCATTAGTGTGGTATTTTGTTACAGTTGATGAAGCAATATTATTATAGTTATACTATTAACTGTAGTCCATAGTTTGCACTAGGCTTCACTGTGTTATACAATTCTATGGGTTTTTAAAAAAAATTTATTCTGGTAACATATACAACATAAAATATCCCCTTTTAACCACATTCAAATATATAATTCAGTGCCAAAACTTTTCAATCACTCCAAACTGAAACTGTACAATTTAACTCCTATTTCCCTACCATGGCTCCTGGTAATCTGTATTCTAGTTCCTGACTCTACAAATTTTCCAGTTCTAATTATTTCTTAATCATGAGAGCATACAAAATTTGTCCTTTTGTGTCTGGCTTATTTAACTCCACATGATGTCTTCAAGGTCATCCATGTAGTGGCGTGGATCAGGTCTTCATTCCTTTTAATGGCTGAATAATATTCCATTGTGACTATATACCACATTTTGTTTATACATTCATCAGTTGATGGACACTTGGGTTGGTTCCATCTATTGGCAATTGTGAATAATGTGCCAATAATGTGTGCAAATATCTGAGTCCCTAATTGCAATTCTTTTGGGCATATAATTAGAAGTGGGATTGCTAGGTTATATGGTAACTCTATACTTAACTTTCTGAGGAACTGCCAAACTGTTTCGACAGGGGCTGCATCATTTTACATTCCCACCAAGAGTCAACGAATGTTCCTATTTCTCCTCATCCTAACCCTTATTTCCCGTTTTTTAAAAAATAATAGCCATTCTAGTGGGTGTGAAATGGTATATCATTATGGTTTTGATTTGCATTTCCCTAATAGCTAATGATTTTGAGCAGCTTTTCATGTCCTTTTTGGTCATTTGCATATCTTTTTTGGAGTTATGTCTTTTCAAGTCCTTTGCTCATTTTTTTTTTTTTTGGTTACATATCCCCCCCACCCCCCTTTCTGCTTGCTCTTGCTGTGTGTCCATTCTTCTGTGTTTTTCTATGTCTGCTTCTTGTCTCCCCCCGTCTTTGCAGAAAGATGTGCTGAGTCGGCCCTCCACAGAGGCGGCTCGCTCCGTTCATGGGTGGCTCCATTCCGTTTTTCACAGGCGGCTCCGCTCCATGTTTTGCGGGCAGCAGTGCTCCGTGTTTTGCGGGTTACCCGGCTTCCGCGCTTCGCAGGCGGCAGCTCCGTGTTTCACGGGTGATTTTGCCATGCCCATGGGGGCTCCGCCCTGCCTGTGGCGGCTTTTTGCCCCGGCAGCTTGCCTTTCTCAAGGCCGTCTGCCTGCTTGGAGAGGTCCCCGGGAAGTGAACCTGGGGCCTCCCATGTGGTATACCGGCGCTCTTATCCACTGAGCTATCTAGCTGGCCCCCCTTTGCTCATTTTGTGTTTGTCTTTTTGTTGTTGAATTGTAGGACTTCTTTATATATATTCTGAATATTAAACCCTTATCAGATATGTGGTTTCCAAATATTATCTCCCACTCTGTAAGGTTTTTTTTTTTTTTACTTTCATGATAAAGTCCTTTGATACAAAAAAAGTTTTTCATTTTTATGAAGCCTTATTTATCTATTTTTTCTTTTTATCTTTCATGCTTTTGGTGTAGTCTAAGAAACCATTGCCTAACACAAGGTCCTAAAGATGTTTCTCTATGTTTTCTTGCAGCAGTTTTATATTTGTTTGTGTGTGTGTGTTTGTATGGCTTTTATCCATTCTGAGTTAATTTTTATTTATGGTGTGAAGTTGGGGTTCACCATCATTCTTTTGCATATGGGTATCCAATTTTCCCAGCACCATTTGTTGAAGAGACTATTCTTTCCTCGTTGAGTGGACTAGGTACCCTTGTCAAAACACAATTGACCATAGATGTGAGGGCTATATCTGAATTCTCAATTCAATTTTATTTGTCTATATGTATGTCATTGTGCTAGTATGCTGTTTTGATTAGTGTAGCTTTGTAATAAGATTTAAAATTGGGAGATGCGAGTCCTCTACCTTTGTTCTTCTGGCCAGGTTTTTAAAAATTCTTTTAGTCCTATTATAAATTGAATTGTTTTCTTGATTTCGTTTTTGGATCATTCATTGCTGGCATAAAGAAGCACCACTAATTTGTGTGTCTTGATCATGTACCCTGCCCCTTTGCTGAATTCATTTATTAGCTCTAGTATATTCTTGTGGGTTCTTCAGGATTTTATATATATACAATCATGTCATCTACATATAGGGTAAATTTTACTTCTTCCTTTCCAATCTGTATGCCTTTTATTTATTTCTTTTCTAAGTTTTCTGGCGATAAATTCCAATATAATGTTGAATAACAGTGGTGACAGTGGGCATCCTTGTCTTGTTCCTGATCTTAGGGGAATGCTTTCGGTCTTGCACCATTGAGTTTGATGTTAGCTGTTTTTTTTTTCATATATGTCCTTTAAGATAGTCTCAGTTTTCTACGTGTATTTATCAAGAAGGGGTGCTTGATTTCGTCAAGTGCCTTTTCTGTATTGAGATGATCATGTGTTCTCTTCTTTTGTCTATTAATGTGGTGTATCACATTGATTTTCTTATGTGAAGTATACTTGCATTCCTGGGATGGATTCCACTTGATTGTATTATATAATTATTTTAATATGCTATTGGGCTCAGTTTGCTAGTATTTTGTTACGAATTTTTGCATCTATATTTATAAGAAATATTGGTCTGTAATTTTCTTGTGATATCATTATCTGGCTTTGGTAGTGGGGTGATGCTACATTTACGGAATGAATTAGCAAATGTTCTTTCCTCTTCAAATTTTTGGAAGAGTTTGAGTAGGATTGGTGTTACTTCTTCTTGGAATATTTGGTCAGATTGACTAGTGAAACTATTTGCTTTTTAAACTTTCTTTATTGTTATTTCCTTCCTTCTGCTTACTTTGGGTTTAGTGTGCTCTCTTATTTTTCTAGTTTCCCCAGATATGAGATTAGGTCACTGATTTGAGATCTTCTTTTTTAATGTTACTATTTAGAGCTATAAATTTCCCTCTTAGCACTGCCTTTGCTGCATCCCATAATTTGGTATATTGTGTTTTCATTTTCGTTCACCTCCAGATGATTCCTAATTTCCCTTGTGATTTCTTCTTAGACCCATTGGTTGTTTAAGAGTATCTTGTTTATTTTTCATATACTTGTGAAGTTTTCAGTTCACCCTCTGTTATTGATTTCTAGCTTCATCCCATTGTGGTCAGAGAAAATATATTGTATGATTTCAATCTTTTTAGATTTAATGACACTTGTTTTGTGACCAAACATTCTAGAGAATGGCCCACATGTACTAGAAGAGAATGTGTGCTCTGCAAGTACAGATAGATAAAGCCTTCTATAAATGTATACTAGGTCTAGTTGGTTTAAAATATTGTCCTGGTCCTCTGTTTCTTAATGATCTTATGTCTAGATGTTCTATCCATTGTTGAAAGTGTTGTAGTGAAGTCTCCTGCTATTAATGCAGAACCATCTATTTCTCTCTTCAAATCTGTAAAAATTTACTTCATATATTTTGGGGCTCTGTTGTTAGGTGGATATATACTTATAATTGTTATGTCTTTTTGTTGAATTGACCCTTTTGTCAGCATATTGTGTCCTTCATTGGACCTTGCAACAGTTTTGACATGAAGTCTATTTTATCTGATAGTATAGCCACAGCAATCTCTTCTGGTTACTATTTGCATGGAATATTTTTTCCGTTCTTTCACTTTAAACCTACTTATGCCTTTGAATTTAAGATGAGTGTCTTGTAAACAGCATATAATTGAGTCATGCTTTTTAAATCCATTCTTCCAGTCTTGTCTTTTGACTGGAGATTTTAGCCCATTTACATTTAAAGTAACTACTGATAATGCAGAACTTTCTTCTGTCATGTTTCTTTTGCTATTTGTAAGTCTTATACCTTTCTTGTTCCTCAATGCTTCCATTATTGACTATTTCATCTTTTGTAATGAACCATTTTGAGTCCCTTCTCATTTCCTTCTATGTATATTCTTCATATATTTTCTTTGTGGTTAAGATGGGACTTAAATTTAAAATCTTAAATCTGTAACAATCATGTTTGATACCAATTTGACTTCAGTAATACTCACATACTGTCTTCCTATACACTTTTGTCCCCCCACCTTTGTGTTGTTCTTGTCACAAATTATATATTTATAATTATATCCAAAACCATGGATTTATCATTACATTTTATGCTTTTGCATTTTGGATTCTTCATCAGAGAGCCTTATTTTTTTTTATGCTGTCTTAATCTATTAACTAGTGTCCTTTCCTTTCAATCTGAAGAGCTTCCTTTGTTGCTGGATTTTCTCTAGGTCCTTGGCTTTACTACAAAAAGAGAATTTAAGAGCACACCACTTCTTTTAGGTCAGTAGTTTATTAAGGAATTGAGAGAAGAGAAATGGGAAAGAAAGAACAGATTATGGGTCCCAGGTATACTTGCAGGTTGGTCCAGGCAGAGAGGAAAAGGGCTAAAAAGGGCTGATTTACAGAGTTCAAGTCCCCATTACAGATTATAAGTCCCCACTACAGATTATGAGTCCTCAAGTCTACTTGTGTGCTGGTCTAGGCAGAGCGAGAAAGGGCAAAAACAGGGCAAAAGGGTAAAAAGGGCTGATTTAGCTTCTGTACTTGCTTTTTAACTTATTAATTACTCTACCCCTTGTTAATGTTTGGGGGAGAAGTCCCAGCTGTTTGCTGTTTTGATTAGTTACCCCACCCATCTATTCCCCTTGGGGGCCCAATGGCAAGGCCCTTTGAGAATATCCAAGGCTTTTCATTGATCTCTGTCGAAATCCCATTCCAAATGGGAATCCTCACAAGGTTCGCCCAGCAGCCTTCTTGTGGGATTGTTCCCATGGCCACATGTTTGACAGTCATGGTTTTATGCCAGTCTTTTCATTCCCTAAACTAGCCTGCCTCACCTTTAGCGTTGCTTGCAGAGTAGCTCTAGTGTTGATGCACTCCCTCAGCTTTTGTTTATTTAAGAACGTCTTAATCTCTCCTTTTTTTTCTTTTTTCCTTTTTTTTATTTTTAGAGAAGCTTTAGATTACATAAATGATACATTGAAAATATAGGGGGATTCCCATATATCCCACCCCCATACTTTTCCCCATTAACAACATATTTCATTAGTGTGGTACATTTGTTACAATTGATGAACAAATATTGAAGCATTTCTATTAACCATGGTTGATAGTTTACATTATAGTTTACACTTTGTACCGCATATTTTTACAGGTTTTGTCAAAATGTATAATGGCTTGCATCCAACATTGCAATGTCATTAGGAACAGTTCCAATGTTGCAAAAATGCCCCATGATCACCTAGTCTTCCCTCTGTCCCCTCAGAACAAGATAACTCTTGTCATTATAAGGATGCACTTTAATTCCTCCATATTTCTTTTTATAACTAGATTTCCCATAAATCATGTGAGTATGAAATAGATTTTCATATTTGATTTTGTTAATAATAGTGATAAAGTAATAATAGTATCTAAAATGTATTGATCCTTCTGTCTATGCCATTTATCTATGTCAGAAACTGCTAAATGCTTTATAAAGATTACTTCATTTTATATTCACAACAACCCTACTGTGATATCATTATCTCTGTTCCATACATGAAGATCTTGGGCCTTAGAAAGGTTTATGGATATTAATGCTGCATACTAAAATACCTCAAAACTCAGTGGTTTAAAACAATAATTTATTATCACATAGTCACAGGTTGGCAGTAGTTTGGCTGATCTAAGGTAGGCCTAATTAGGCAGCTCTGTATCTCACTGAAAGATCAGTTGAGGTAGCTCTATTCCATATGCCTCTCATTATTTTCCTTGGGCCAAAGAGTTAACCAGGGTATGTTCTTCTCATGGAAATAATATAGGCTCAAGAGGGAAAGCAGAAATTTGGGGTCTCTTAAGGTCTATGCTTTGGCTTGGCACATGGTCACTTCCACCACATCCCATTGCCAAAACAATGGGCTAAGCTCAAAGTTAAGGGGGTAGGGAAAAATACTCTACCCAGTTCACTGCAAGGGTATGGATGCAGGGAGGAGGGAAGAAATAAGGCCAATAATTCAATGTACCACAAAAAGCTAAATTATATTTCCAGAGTTACACCTATTGTAACAGAAAGGGGTTGAGTTTGGTTGAAGATAGCAGAAAACCCAAGTAAGAGTGGCTTAACAAAATAGGGGTTTATTTTTTCTGATGTTATGAGAGGTCTGGAGGTAGCCAGTTAAGAAGGCTGAACTGGCTGCTCTGTGATATCACCAGGAACTCAGGGTCCCTTTAGATTTCTGTTCAACCACCCTTAAGGTGTGATTTCATGCTCGTGGTCAGAAAAGGCTGCTGGAGATTCAGATGGCACATTCTCTTTTTCTAGTCAAAAGAAGAGAGAAGGAAATAGACATAAGGTGAAAGGGCTTTTCCTGACCCTCCAATGAATCCATTGACATCACATTGGCCAACACTGTTTCACAAGCCACCTCTAGCTGAAAGAGGGATTGAGATACCTTTTTTTCTTTCCAGCAGAGAATATTGTTGCTCCTAACACAATCAGCAGAGGAGAAGAAAATTGATATCAATAGGCAACTAACAATATCAGACATACCCACAAGGTGTTTGTACCAGGATTTTCCCATTAGTTTAAAATGATACTTAACATGGTGGCATTATTTTCACCATCTTTAAAATATTTAATTTTATAAATAATATATATTCTAAGAAATATTGATAGATACGCTAAAATATAAAGAAGAAAACAAATCAGCAGTGATCTCATTACCAAGATATAACCACTGTTAAAATTTTGGTACATTGCCTTCATTTTGGTTGTTTTATTTTTATATTTACAGTTTACAAATTGGGCTCATTATCTACAGATAGCCATCCCCCCCGTCATTATTTTTTCTTTATTTTGTTTTATAAATCATAAGTTAATATATACTCATTATTAGAATCTAGAAGTACCAGAAAAGGATAAAGAAATCAAAATAATAACTTTCCCATTATTCTAGTCTTAGATCAAAACACTGCTATGATAATGGTAAATTGACACATAAACCTTTTTTTAAAAATTTATTTTAATTTATTTATATACCCCCCGCTTGCTGCTTGTGCTCACTGTGTTCATTTTTGCTTTTTGCCTGTCTGCTTATCTCCCCCTTGCTGGGTCAGCTGTCTGCTTACCTCCCCTTGCTGGGTCAGCTCACTGAATGGCAGCTTGCCTTCGCCAGGCAGTCCTAGGAACCCATCCCAGGGCCTCCCATGTGGTAAACCAGCACCCAACCAACTGAGCCACAGCCGGTTCCCCGGCACATAAACTTTTTATACGGTATTCATGTGTGTGTACATGAATGTGGTTGAGGATATAAATTTGTATTTGACTTCTTAAAAAATATAAGATAAACATTTCCTACTTAAGGTTTTTGTGAACATTATTTTTAATGTCTGCCTAGTATTTCATTTAATCAAAATGTCTTAAATATTGGGTGTTGAGATTTCCAATAATTTGCTATTATAAATCTTAATATTCTGAACATCTACTTTTTGCACAAGCTTCATCCATATTCCAGAAAAATAAGGAAATCTTTTTTTTTTTTTACTATGACTTGTACATTCTTGAGTCTTTTGTGTTGATTCATTTCAACACAAATGGGAGAGAGGAGTAACCTGGGAATGTCTTTAAGCAAAGGATATTCTGCATATTTGCTTGTAATTTAAGAAAATTACTGGCAGTAGCCTGTTTAAAATTAAACGTTTGTTCTTTGATGCTCTGCTTCTGATATCTGTTTGACCCTGTTTCATATTTTTATGTCAGTTGGCAGGCCTAAGGAATGTTATTTTTGAGGGACAAAACTTTATTATTCCAACTTCAGACAAGAAACTATTCCTTATGTGCTTCTTGAATGTGCAGTCTTCTAGCATCTTGTAACATCCTGCCACAGACATCATTTGAACAGGACATGAAAGAAAACTGCGATCCTTTTTACATTTTTTAAAAAACAAAATACTTTTATAAGAACTTTGTTTCTTAAGTATATACCCCCTGGATTAGTCAGCCAAAGGGGTGCCTTTGCAAATATACCAATAATTGGTTGGTCTTCATAAAGGATATTTATTTGGGGTAGAAGCTTACAGTTACCAAGCCACAAAGCATAAGTTTCTTCCCTCACTAAAGTCCATGTATTGGCGCAAGACAGCTGCAGACGTCTGCCAGGGCTCAGGCCTTTTGGGTTCCTCCCCTCCCCGGGCTGTGCTTCTCTCCAGGCTTAGCACTTTCTCCACAAGTTCAGCTGTAGACTGTGAGGCTAAAGGCTCACTTTTCTTCTCCTGGAGTGTCCTCTCCAATATCAGAACTGCGTCTCAAAAATATACTTCTTAAATCTGCCTTTTGCCTTGGCCATTTATACTTGAGACCACACCCACTGAGGGGCAGGGCTCAACGCCCTACTGACATGGCCCAGTTAATGCCCTAATCATAACCTAATCACACCCAGATTAACAGAACAGTTTACAAGCATGACTCAATTTATATTTTTGGAATTCATAATTACATAAAACTGCCAAACCATTACA
>PVKH010049125.1:0-10131 GCA_004027955.1 Chaetophractus vellerosus | reverse complement strand
TCCCAGCTCGTCCTTTGACAGCGAACTTCTCCCAGGAACTCATCGACGACCCTTCATCAGTCTTTCATCGGAGCAAACTCATCGAGGACCCTTCATCAGTCTTTCATCGGAGCCCCTGGCTTGCAGCCTGCCGGCGGAACCTGGACTTGTGTATCCCCACGGTCACATGAGAGACTCTTATAAAATCTTATATTTTTAAAAGAGATCTCGTGTTGATTCTGTTTCCTGAGAGAACCCTGACTAGAACACTTGGGTATAAAAAAATAACAGGGCTTATGGGATTGAAAGACAATAAGTGAGATTAAAAATACAAGCTCAGGAATTCAGCACCCTGTCAGTGGGCCTTACTTTGTAATTTATGCTCCCTAGTGTAACAGAAATAGACTCACTTATAGTTTCCTGATGCGTGGCTCTTCTGCCCCTTTTATTTGAACCTGTAATTAGCACTATACTTGTTAAATATGTGTCCCAGAGACTTAAATATTTGGTCCATTCATGTGCCAGTTGAGCCCTGAATCTCACAGAGTTGCAAAACCTACTCTCCAGTTCATTGGACTCACGCAGGACAACTAGCAAGGAGATGATAATGGACAACATGCATCCCAAGGAACAGAGAATGTCTGCAATGGCAAGCAAGATAGTTCCATCCATCTGCCCCATGGGATCTAAGCCCCTCTCAATTAGAAACAGAGTGGGCATCACCATCCCAAAATCCTCAAGATTGGGGAATGAACAATGGACAAAAGTAGACTTATTATTTTTCTGTTATAAGCTTATTATTATTCAAGCAATGGAAGAACTTTTATTACTGATATAAAGGCAGCAGCCACCAGAGGTTCTGAAGGGAGGGAGAGGGAAGAATAGGTGTAATATGGGGCCATTTTTGGGACATTGGAATAGTCCTGCATGACATTGCAATGACAGATACAGGCCATTATATATTTTATCATAACCTACAAAATTGTGTGGGACAGAGTGTAAGCTATAATGTAAACTATAGTCCATGGTTAGTAGCAATGCTTCAATATGTGTTCATCAATTGTTACAAATGACCACACTAATGAAGGATGTTGTTAATGTGGGAAAGTGTGTGTGTGTGTGTGGGGGGGTGGTAGATATGGGAATCCCCTATATTTTTATGTAACATTTATGTAATCTAATTAGTCAGCCAAAGGAGCACTGATGCATAATACCAGAAATCTGTAGGCTTTTATACAGGATATTTATTTGGAGTAGAAGTCCAAAGTTACCAGGCCAAAGTTAATAAACATAAGTTACTTCCCTCACCAAAGTCTGTTGCCACGTGTTGGAGCAAGATGGCTGCTGATGACTGCCAAGGGTTCAGGCTTCCTGGGTTCCTCTCTTTCCAGGGACTTGTTTCTCTCCAGGCTCATCTGCTGTGCTCTCTCCACAAGGCCAGCTGTGGACTATAAGTTGAACGGCTCTGTCTCTTTCCCTGGGGCTTTTGCCACATCTAATGATCCATCTCTATTCCTCTGTATTCTTCTGTGTGATTACTTCTTGGACTCCAAGATCAAAACTACAAACTCCCTTCTCTGTGATGCAGTTTCTCTGTGTGTCTCCACCCATTAAGGGGGTGGGGATGCAATGCCCTACTGATGTGGCCCAATGAAAGCCTTAATCATTTTTTAATCAAGTAGAAGTGAAACCTCTGGAATCAATATTATCTAATATGCTTGGAGGGACAGACCAGTTTACAAACACAATCCAACGTCTGTTTTTGGAATTCATAAACAAAATCAAACTGCCACAGCTTCTTTTAAAAAAACTTAAAAAATACAATCAAGGCACACAACAGTGGAGTTGAAATCATGGAAAAAAGAACCAGTGATATAGAGGAAAGAACAATAGAAATTGAAGAGAAAGAAGAAAGAGAAAAGAATTGAAAAAAATTAAGCAGGGGCTCAGGAGTTGAAAGACTGTATTAAGCACACCAACACATGTGCTATGGGAGTTCCAGAAGGAGATAAGAAGGGTAAAGGCGTAGAAAGAATATTTGAGGAAATAATGGCCAAAAATTTCCCAATTGTCATGAAAGACGTGAATCTATGTGTCCAGGAAACACATATGCTCCAATTAGAACACATCAAAATAGATCTACCTCAAGCCACATAATATGCAGAATGCCAAATTCCAAAGATAAAGAGAAAATTCTGAAAGCAGCAAGGGAAAAGTGAAACATCACATACAAGGGACATCTAGTAAGCGTTACTGTGGATTTCTCTCAGAAACGTGGAGGCAAAAAAGCAATGGTATGGTATAACTAATAGTACTGAAAGTGAAAAACTGCTAGCCAATAATTCTTTATCTGGCAAAACTGTCCTTCAAATATGACCATGAACTTAATATTCACAGATAAACAGAAACTAAGACAGTTTGTAAACAAGAATCCAGCTCTGCAGGAAACACCAAAGGTAGTAGTTCTGCATCCAGAGAAGGAAAGATGAGAAAGAGAGGCTTGGAGGAGAGTGTATAAATGAAGACTATCAGAAAGGGTAACCAAAAAGATAAAAAGATGGACAAAAGTAAGATATGACATATAAAAGTCAAAGGATAAAATGACTGAGGTAAGTAAGGCCTTTATAGTAATAAATTTTAATGTTAACAGATTAAACTCCTCAATCAAAAGACATAGGCTGACAGAATGAACAAGAAAACATGAGCCATCCATATGCTGTCTTCAGGAGACTCACCTTAGACTCAAGGATGCAAATAGACTGAAAGCAAAAGGTTGGAAAAATATATGTCATGCAAATAGTAACCAAAAAGAGCTGGAGTAGCTATACTGGTGTCAGACAAAACAGATTTAAATGAAAAAAGTGATAATGGATGCAGAAGGCCATCGTATATTATTAAAAGGGACAATCCATCAAGAAGAAGTAAATCATAAATGTGTCTATGCACTTAACCACAATGCAACAAAATACATAAGGCAAACTCTGGCAAAACTGAATGGAGGAATAGACATCTCTACAATAATAGGTGGAGGCTTCAACATGTCACTTACATCAATATACAGAACACCTAGACTAAAGATCAGCAAGGAAACAGAGAGCTTGAACAATATGGTAAATGAGCTAGACCTAACAGACATATTCAGGACATTGCACCCCAAATTAGCAGGTTATATATTCTTCTCAACTGCTAATGGTTATTTCTCCAGTATATACCACATGTTGGGCCACAACACAACTCTCAATAAATTCAGGAGGATTGAAATTATATAAAGCACTTCTCTGATCATAATGGAATGAAGATGGAAATCAATAATAGGAGAGAAAGGGAAAATTTTGCAAATATATGGAGACTAAACAATACACTCAAACAATCAGAGGGTCAAAGAAGAAACTACAAGAGAAATTAGTAGATATCTTGAGATGAATGAAAATGAGAAAACAACATATCAAAATTTATGGTATACAGCAAAGGCAATGCTGAAAGGGAAATTTATAGCCATAAATGCCTGTATTAAAAAAGAAGAAAGAGCTAAAATTAAAGGACTAACTGAACAACTAGGGAAACTAGGAAAAGAACAGCAAACCTATCCCAAAGCAAGAAGAAAGAAAGAAATAAGAAAGACTAGAGCAGAAATATATGAAATTAAAACAACAACAACAAAAAATAGAGACAATCAGCAAAACCAAAAGCTGGTTCTTTGAAAAGATCAATAAAATGGACAAACCCTTAGCTAGACTAGCAAAGGGAAAAAGAAAGAAGATGCAAATAAAATCAGAAACAGGAGAGGGAACATTACTACTGACTCCAGAGAAATAAAAATAATCATACAAAGATATGAAAAACTGTATGCCAACAAACTAGACAACTTAGATGAAATGGAAAAATTCCTAGAAATGCAGAAACAACCTACATTAAATCTAGAAGAAACATAAGACCTCAAAAAAACATCACCAGATTGAATCAGTCATCCAAAATCTCTCAACAAAGAAAAGTCCAGGACCAGATGGCTTCATGGGTACATCCTACCAAACATTTCGAGGAGAATTAATTCCAATCCTGTTTAAACTCTTCCAAAAATTTTTAAAGGAGAGGAAATTACCGAACACACTTTATGAAGCCAACATCACCATAATACCAAAACCAGATAAAGATTCCACAAGAAAAGAAAATTATAGACTAATTTTTTTAATGAGCATAGATGCAAAAATCCTTAATGAAATACTTGCAAATCGAATCAAACAGCATATAAAAGCAATTATACATCACAATCAAGTGGGTTTTATTCCTGGTATGCAAGGGTGGTTAAACATAAGAAAATGAATTAACTTAATACAACACATTAACAAATCAAAGGGAAACAATAACATGGATATCTCAATTGATTAAGAAAAGGTATTTGACAAAATCCAACATCCTTTCTTGATAAAAATGCTTCAAAGGTAGATATAGAAGGAAAGTTCCTCAGCATAATAATGGGCATATATGAAACATTGTATACAATGCGGAGAGGTTGAAAGCTTGTGCTCTAAGGTCAGGAACAAGATATTGATGCTCAGTATCACCACTGTTATTCAACATTGTGCTAGTTCTAGCTAGAGCAACTGGGCAAGAAAAAGAAATAAAAGACATCAAAATTTAAAAAGGAAATACAATTTCACTATTCACAGATGACATGATCCTATATTTAGAAAATCCTGAAATATCTACAACAGAACTACTCAAGCTAATAAATAAGTTCAGCAGTGGCAGGATAAAGATCAACATGCAAAAATCAGTAGCTTTTTTATGCACTAATAATGTGTAAGCTGAGGGGGAAATCAAGAAAAAAAATTCCATTTACAATAGCCACAAAAAGACTCAAATATCTAGGAATCAATTTAGCCAGCAATGTAAAGGATCTGTATTCAGAAAATTGCAAACACTGCCAAAAGAAATCAAAGAACACCTAAATAAATGGAAGAACATTCCATGTTCATGGATTGGAAGACTAAACTTCATGAAGTCTAACCAAAATGATTTATAGATTCAACAGTCTACTTTACAGAAATTGAAAAGTCAATTACCAAATTTATTTGGAGAGAAAGGGGGCCCAATTAGCCAAAAACATCCTAAAAAAGAAGATTAAAGTCGAAGGACTCATGCTCCCTGACCTTGAAGTGTATTATAAAGCTACCGTGGTCAAAACAGTATAGTATTGGGATAAACATAAACACATTGATCAATGGAATTGAATTGAGAGTCAGAAATATACCCTCACCTCTATGGTCAGCTGATTTTCAATAAGCCTACCAAGTCCACTTTTCTGGGACTGAACAGTCTCTTCAAAAAATGGTGCTGGGAGAACTGGATTTCCATAATCAAAACAATGAAAGAGGATCAAAATGGATCAAAGACCTAAACATAAAAACCAGGATTATAAAACTCCTGGAAGATAATTTAGGGAAACATCTACAAGACCTTGTAGTAGGTGGGGTCTCTTACACCTTACACCTGAAGCATGATCTACAAAAGAAAAAATAGATAAATGGGACCTCCTCAAAATGAAACACTTCTGCACCTCAAAGGACTTTGTGAAGAGGGTAAAAAGGCATCCTACTCAATGGGAGAAAATATTTGGAAATCACACATCTGACAATGGTCTAATATCTATGATATATAAAGAGATCCTACAATTTTCTTAATTTCCTTTTCAGATTGTTCATCACTGGTATATAGAAACAAAATTTCATTTTTACTAAATTGATCTTGGATCCTACAACTTTGCTGAATTCATTGATTAGTTCTCATAGCTTTTTTGTGTATTCTGTGGGATTTTTAATATACAGGATCATGTTATCTGTGAATAAAGATAGTTTTATTTTTCCTTTCTGTTGTAGTTTGCTAAAGGCTGCCAAGGCATTATACAATGGAGATTTATTAACTTACAAATTTACAGCTCTGAGACTGAGAAAAATGTCCAAATCAAGGCATCAGGTGATACTCTCTCTCTAAAGATATATCTGCTGATGATCCTGGACTCCTGTCACATGGCAGGATGCAATGGCAGTGTCTGCAAGTCTCTCCCTTCTCCATGCTCTGTTTCTTTCATCTTCTGGCTGCTCCTTCTGTGGCTTTCTCTCTCCCAGGTTCTATTGATTTCAGCTTCAGCTTCTCCAGGTTCTTCTCTGAGCTCCTGGGCTTTCCTTTTGCTACTATTTATAAAGGATTCCAGTAAGAGGATTAAGACCCACTCTGGCTTATGCCTTACTGAAATAATCTAATCAAGTCGGCCTTAACGGAATCTAATCAAAAGGTCCCACTTCCAATGGTTTCATACCCACGGAAATGGATTAATTTAAGAACATAATTTTCTGAAGTCCACAAAAGCCTCAAACTACCACATTTTCCAATGTGAATGGCCCTTATTTCCTTCTCTGGTATAACTGCTCTGGCTAGATCTTCCAGCACAACGTTGAATAACAGCCTTGACAATGCATATGCTTGTTTTGTTACTGATCTTAGAGGAAAAGCTTTCAGTCTTTCACCTTTGCCTATGACATTTCCTCATAAATTCCCTTTATCATGTTGGAAAAGTTCCCTTCTCTTCCTGGTATCTGAGTGATTTTTTTTTTTTCACATGAAAGGATTTTGTGAAACACTTTTAGGCATCAAATGTGATGATCATCTCGTTTTCATTCCTTCAGTCTATTAATGTGGTATATTAAATTGATTCATTTTTGTATGTTGAGCCACCCTTGCATACATTGAATAAGTCCTACTTGATCATGGCGAATAATCCTTTCAATATACTGTTGTTATATGTTTGCCAGTATTTTGCTGAGGCTTTTTACATATATATTCATAAAGGATATTGGTCTGTAATTTTCTTTTCTTGTGGTATCTTTATCTTTCTTCTGTACCAAGGTAATACTGGTATCATAGAATGAGTTAGGAAGTGTTCCCTTCTCTTCTATTTTTTGGAAGAGTGTGAGAATGATTGGTGTTGTTTCTTTAAATTTTTGGTAAAATTAAACAGTGAAGCCATCTGGTCCTAGACATTTTTGAGGAGGGAGGTTTTGGGTTATTGTTACTTGTTATAGGTTTGTTAAGATTTTCTATTTCTTCTGAGATCAGTTTAGGAAATTTGCATGTTTCTAGGAATTTGTCCATTTCATCTAGGTTATCTAGCTTATTGGCACATAGTTCTTCATAGTATCATCTTCTAATCCTTTTCATTTCTATAAGGTCAGTAGTTTTTCTCCACTTTCATTCCTGATTTTAGTTTTCTGTGTCCTCATTCTCTTTTTCTTTGTCAATTTGGCCAACGTTTTGTTGATTTTATTGGTCTTCTCAAAGAACCAACTTTTGGTTTTGTTGATTCTCTTATTTTTCTATTGTATGCTTTGTTTTTCTTAGCTCTCATCTTTACTATTTCCTTCCTTCTGTTAACTTTGGATTTAGTTTGCTCTTGTTTTTCTAGTTCCTCTAGGTGTGATATTAGGCTATTTTATCTTTTCCAAACTAGTTTTATATCCAAATGGGTAAGGAAAAAAAAGGTACTGTTTCTTTAAGAATCACACACCACTTTTGCCTCTGGAGTTTGAAACAATGGCCACACTCCAAGCCAACCCCTCAGTGATCAAAAGCAGCATTTGGTAATCAGATCACACTGCTACTCGCCCTAGGGTTTTGGAAGAAAATGTCTTTATTATGCACCCTGGCACTGGAATGCTACACCAGGCATGTGGGCTGCAGTTCTTAAAATTGCCTGCCATGAGGTTGAGGGATGGGGGGTTGTAGCTGCTACATGGAAGGTGAAATTCACTGATGTTTGTGGAAATTTTTCTGTTCCTTTATCCAGCTCTTCCCTGGATACTGCAAGTGTTATACTAGACCTCAGAGTTCCAAAATAGTTGATTCAGGCAGTTCCTGGCAGTTCAGTAGTTATTTTGGTGGAGGGACCAATTCCTAGAACTTCTTACTCCACCATCTTCCCACAATGCTCCTCCTAGTCCAATGAACTTTTGAGTTAATATCTAGATTTCTTACAGCTCTGACCTGGTTCATTTACAAATGTATTTACTTTCTGGTTGTGTCTGAAAATACAAAACAGAAGATTTTAAAACCTCCTTATCCAACAAATATTCATAGTTGATCATTCAAGGCATAACAAGTCTGTTATCTTTTGCCTCTCTTTTACAATGGCATACTAATGTTCTCTGTTTGTCTGTTTCTATCACTTCTTCCTGGCTCCTGTCATTTCTTTTTCCTTCTCCTCTTCTCCTCCTCCCCTCCTTCCATGCCCTCTTTTCTCTTTTTGTCAACGTTCTTTGCATGCTTTATCATTTCTACCATCCAATTCATGAATCCTTGTGCTGATTCTACATCCTGTGGCTATTAAGATGTTATTCCAGATGTGCCAAATGTGGTACATGTGGTAAAAATTACTATTATTCTCTAGATGTTTTCTTTTTAAAAATTTGTAAGTGAAAATTTGCATAAGGAAAATAAAACAAAAAGCAATTATTTGCTTATAAAGCATGCTGTACTTTTTGGAGTATTCCATTTGTATAATTTTACAACCCAGCAGGGAAAGAAGGGAAGGGATTTGATTTTCAGCTCTTTCAAAGAGTTTTGTAATGTTCTTAAAATTTCTACAAACAAAAGTGATACTAATTTCGTTTAACGTGTAACAATGTCTTTATTAGAATTAGTAGAATTCTGAAGTCTTTAGTCCAAAAATCATGTCTTAGTGAAGCAGTTTCTTTGAAAGTTCTAGAGAGATAATCTCTATATTTTTTACTAACTGAGAAGGGTGATATAAGTTTGTCTGGATTTGCCTATATGAGGAGGAAAGTAGAAAAGACAGAAGACATTTTGAAAGGGGATGAAAAAAGAGAAATGGCATTGTACCTCTAGAAAAATTAAGCTAATTCCCCTCTTTCCTGGAAATTAATTCCCTGGGCAAAATTATCTTCCTTACAATAAATGTCCTTTTCTTCCTTTCCCATGCTTTCAAAATAAAATTTTTCTTTTGCAACATGAGCCTGAGTCTCAATCTTGCTCTCAGTGGCTGGTCAAATAATCCCAGCTAAGATTTTAAACTGACAGTTAAGAGCAGTTGAGTTGGGGAAATGCTGAAATTAAACAAACTTAAACCATATTTGTATTTTCAGAATTTCCAGAGAAGGGAATGCATTGAAGTGTTCCCTAAACTTCCTTTTCCATAGAACCCTTTTTCTGAGCACTTTATATCTCCTCATAGAAGATGAACATTTATGGGGAAACGTTGTGCTAAAATAAAAAAATTCTCAAACATTTTGGTCTCAGGATTCTTTTACAATATAAAAAATTACTAAGGACCCTAAAGAGTTTTTGTTTGGTATTTCCTGTATTGGAAGTCAAAGCTGATAATAGAATTTAAAATTCTATTAATAAGTACAATAATAAACTCATCACATGTTAACACAAATACTTTTATTTTTTAAATGACTATTTTCCACAACAAAAATATGTTATGAGAAGAATAGCATTTTCTTAGATTTTTACAAATTTCTTTAATGTCTGGATTAACAGAAGACATTGTGATATCTGCTTCTCCATTCATTTATTGTGATATTAAAAGTCATGTAGCCTTACATGGTTCTTCTATTCCATTTATTTGAATCTATAATTAGCACTATAGCCATTAAATATATGTCCCAGCTGTTCATATGCAGGTTGAGCCCTGAATCTCAGCAGAGTTGCAGCCAACACCTGCTCTCCAGTCCATCAACTTAGCCACGACAATTAACAAAAGGATGATGATGGACATTGCCTTATCCACAGAGAGTTCTCACCTTTGCCCTTGGCTGCTGGGAGGTGGTCTCTAGATCTCTGGAATGTCCTGCTTGATAGGAGTTTCCTTTGTTTTCCTGGGGATTTGGCCACTGACAGTCTAACAACATGATTTATGGTGGGGGGTTTGGGCTATTGGTTCCAACCTCTGGGAGATCTGGAGACTAAATGTATTAGTTGGACCTCTAAGAGGGGCTGTGAGTATTATAGCTCTCGGTGAGTTCTATGAGTCCTTCCAGTGAATTATCGAAACTGAGGGTGGTTTTGGGAACCCCTAAATTCTCATTTGTCAGAAGTGAGGGCAGTTTTTTTTTTAATTTTTTATTTATTTTTTAT
>PVKH010049124.1:0-10131 GCA_004027955.1 Chaetophractus vellerosus | reverse complement strand
TTTTCTTTTTTTTTTTTTTTTTTTTTTTTTTTTTTTTTTTTTTTTAAAGATTTATTTATTTTATTACATATCTCCCCTTCCCCCTGCTGCGGCGACGCGCCGAGAATGGTCACTGCGCAGGCGCGGCTTTCCCCGCTTGTGGGCGGTCTCTGCGTCCGTTCACGGCCAGCTCTTGCTTCAGTTCACGGGTGGCTGGCTGCGCTCCATCCGCGGGTGACCTGCCCTGCCCATGGCAGCTCTTGCCCTGTCCGTGGCAGCTTCTTGCCCTGCCCACGGCGGCTCCGGCCCGCCCATGGCGGCTTGCCATTCTCAATGGCGGTCTGCCCGCTAAGAGAGGTCCCCGGGAATCGAACCCAGGGCCTCCCATGTGGTATGCCGACGCCCTATCCACTGGGCTATCGAGCCGGCCCCTGTATGGTGTTTCTATTATCTTAGTAACTCTTCTATAAGTTTGAAATTATTTCAAAATAAAAAGTTTTTAAAATATGAGTAAGACTGGGAGAAACTATTTGTAAAACTTCTATGTGTATAAGGCTCATATCTAGAGTATACAGACAGCTCTACAACTCAATAATAAAAACACAAATAACCCAATTTTTAAAACGGACAAAATATTTGACAGGCCACTTCAAAAAGCAAGATGTACAAAGAGCCAATAATCTTATGAAGAAGTGCTCAGTGTCATTAGTCATGAGGGAAATGAAATTAAAACCATAATGGGTACCATTCCACTCCCAGTAAAATGACTAAAACTTACAAAACTGACAATAACAAATATTGACAAGAATGTGCAACAATTGGAATTCTTATGCATTGATGGTGGAAGTAGAAAATGGCATAAGCATTAAGCTTATCTGCCTGGCAGTTTCGACCCTAGGAAATAGCAGTTCCAGTCTTAGGTGTTTACCACGGTGGGGGAGGGTGGTGTGGAGTATTCTCAAGAATAAGAAGGAACAGACTACTGATACATGCAGCAACATGGAAGAACTTCAGAAATGTTATGCTGAGAAAAAGAAGTCCTACATACAAAGAATACATACTAAATGATTCTATTTATATGACTAGGCAAAATTAATCTTTAGTGAAAGAAAACAGAACAGTTGTGGCATAGTATGTGGGAAAAGGGAAAGGATTAACTTGAAATGGGCATGAGGGATCTTTCTTGGGTGGTGAAAATGTTCTATGCTTGGGTTTATGCAATTGTCAAAATTCATCAAACTATAATCTTTAGGTCTATACATTTAACAAAGTAAATTCTCCCTCAATATAAAAGTGTTCCCTTGAGGCTGGCTGTAGCCCAGTTGGTAGGGCGCTGGTTTACCACATAGGAGACCCCAGGTTTGGTTCCCGGGGCCTCCTCGAGCGGGCAGACCACCTTGAGAAGGCAGGCCGCCGCGGGCAGGGCAAAGCCACCACAGGCAGGGCAAAAGCCGCCGCGGGAAGGCAAGCCCCCGCAAGCAGGGCAAGCTCGTGCTGCACGGTGAGCTGACTCGGCGGTTTGCCACACCGGGCAGGGGACAAGCAGACATGAAAGAATGCAAGAATGAACACAGCAAGAGCAAGCAGAAGGGGGAGGGGAGGATATGTAATAAATAAAAAATAAATCTTAAAAAAAAAAAGTGTTCCCTCTTTCTAAAAGAAAAACTATGTTTTTATGGAGTAGAGAAAAAATGTTTTTCACATCTTATTTTTAATTAGGTATGCCTGTTACATGTTAAAAGACACTTGCCAACCACCAGACAGAAGATTAGCTTGTGATATAATCATAGCTTGCTTCTCTGCAAACTTAGCTCATTGTAGATGGTTACTTCTCTTCTTTCAATTTTCAAGTTAGTTCATTGTGATTGATTTTAATTTAAATTTGGACACCAAAATGACATTTAAAAGTTTTCAAAAAGATTACATTATACAGTATCACAGCTGAGAGTTGTAAGCCAGTGGCACTTCCAGCATCTGGGAGATAAGTTCAGTACTGAAGGAGGATTTAGGCAGCACATCATAGCATCCACTATATCCATACAACTTAAAAATTATACTGTTTACCTTAAAGATGCTAAAGTGTTCAAGATTGCAAGCATGAGATGTTCTGCATACATTTGCAGGACCAGGAGAGCCTAATCCAGGAAAGCCAGAAAAATCTTTACATTATGAATGTAGAAAGGCTTAGGCTCAAACTCTGAATGTGTTATTAGAGAAGAAAATAAGTAAATACTATCATCAGACAGTGAAAATAATTATGTGGATTTAATTTACTATTTAGCTCCCAAAAGGTTGTGATTAATTTGATTGTATATATTATATTATCAGTGGTACTTTAGAATGAAGAAATTATGGGACAGTATTATCTGCCTTACTCTATCTTTTCCAGATTTCGCCACTTCCAGCCTCCTTCTACTACTACTTCGCTAAATGCTTTGAAAGTGGCAAAAAAGAATTGGGCTAAGTGTCCAGGAGGTTGTTTCTATATACCAACAACGAACAATCCAAAAAGGAAATCAAGAAAACTATTTATTTACATTCATAGCTAAAATAATAAAATGGGAATAAATTTAACCAAGGATGTAAAGGACTTGTATGCAGAAAACTAAAAATCCTTACTGAAAGATATTAAAGAAGACCTAAATAAATGAAAAGATATTCAAGGCTTATGGTTTGGAGTACACAATATGAAAATGCCAAAACTGTCCAAAGTGGTTTACAGATTTAACACAATCTCAATCAATATTCCAGCAGCCACCTTCACAAAATGGAAAAGCTAATCATCAAATTTATATATATGAAAGGACAAGGAACCCTGAATAGCAAAAAAACTTCTTGAAAAAGAACAAAGTTAGAGGACTCATAATTTTCTATCTCAAAACTTATTACAGGGAAGCAGATGTGGCTCAAGTAATTGGGCATCCATCTTCCATATGGAAGAACCCAGGTTCAATCCCCAGGACCTCTAAGTAAAATAAAAAGGCAAGCAGGCAAGCTAGGCCCACACAGTGAGCCACGCAGCAAGATGATGACGCAACAAAAGAGAGATGCAGGGGAGAGCCAAGGCGAGACGCCCCAGAAATTAGGAACTGAGGTGGTGCAAGTGACAGGGTGCCTCTCTCCCGCATCAGAGGTCCCTAGAGTTGAATCCCAGTGAAGCCTGGAGGAGAAAAATGAGAAGACAAGAAACAAACACAAGATCACCCAGCAAATGGACACAGACAGCCGGGGGGTGGGGGCGGCAGGGAGAGACACGACACTCAGAACTGTACACCAAAAAGAAAAAATAAAGCCAATTAAAGAAAAAAAACTTATTACAAAACTACACTAATCAAATAGTATGGTATTGATACAAAGCCAGGCATGTAGATCAATGAAATATCATTGAGAGTGCAGAAATGAACCCAAACATCTTTGGCCAGGTGATTTTTAATAGGAGAACCAAGTCTACTCAATGGGAAAGAACAGTCTCTTCAACAAATAGTGCTGAGAAAACTGGATATCCAAATGCAAAACAATGAAAATAGACCCCTACCTCACAACCATATACAAAAAAGTAATTCATTATGGATCAATAGCCTAAATATAAGAGCAAAAACAATAAAACTTTTGGAAAAAAATACAGGGAAGTATTTCAGCATCTTGTGTTAGGCAGTGGATTCTTAGAAGCTATCAAAAGTATGATCAACAAAAGAAAAAAGAGTTAATTGGTACTTCATCAAAATTTAAAACTTTTGTGAGTCAAAGGACATTATCAAGAAAGTGAAGAGAGTCTACAGAATGGGAGAAAATATTTGAAAGCCATATATTTGATAAGGGTTCAATATCAATAAGGAACTGCTACAACTCAACAAGAAACAACCCAATTTAAAAATGTACACACACACAAAATGCACACAGGACTTGAATAGACATTTCTGCAGAGAAGATATACAAATGACCAATAAGCATATGAAAAGATGCCCAGTATCATTAGCCTTTATGGAAACACAAAACCCTGTGAGATGCCAACATCACACCCAGTAAAATGTCTATTACTTTAAAAATAGAAAATAACAAGTGCTGGTGAAGATGCAGAGAAACGGGAACCTTATTATGTTGATGGGAATATAAAATGGTGCAGCTGCTATGGACAGTTTTCCAGTTCCTCAAGAAGTTAAACATAGAACTACCAAATGGCCTGGCAGTCCTACTTCTACATATATACCCCAAATAATTGAAAGCAGGGACTCAGGCAAATATTTGTATACCAGTGTTCACAATAGCTAAAAGGTAGAAGCAACTCAAATGTCCACCAGCAGATGAATGGTGTTAGGAATTGAATCACGTCTCCCACTCTAACAAAGGGTATGTTCAGGTCCCAACCTCTTGTCCTGTGGATATTAATTCTTTGTAAATTGGACCTTTGAAGATGTTATTAGTTAAGGTGTGCCAAAATGAATGAAGGTGGGCCTAAATCCAAGATAGTTAAAGTCCTATAAGGACGTCAAAGAAAATTGGACACAGAAGCCACAGAAAGCGTCCAGAAGCTGAAAGTCAACAGAACCTGGGAGAGAAAGGAGAAGACACCACCATGTACATTGCCATATGATGGAAAAGCCAAGGAACCCAAAAGATTACCAACCAGCCAGAGATTATGCACCCTAGGAGGAATGCTATATACTATGTTTGCAACTTCCTGTGAATATTAAGTTATTTCTATAAAAAGTCTAGGAGGGCCATCACCACTTTTCCAGCATAATGTCTTATCATTGGCAGCATTCCTCAGTGGGGTGTGCAGTTCGAGGAAAAGAGTGAGAAGATATCTTTAATCTGCAAATATTGGTTGGATAGCTCCTCTATGTCGGGATAAAGGCTGGATGCATATATGATGTTGTGGTTTGCACTCTGTTTTTTCCTTAGAATCTTCTGGTTTTGTTATTAAAGAATAGCTGTCTATTTTCTTTAATATAAATAGTGAAAGGTTTTATGAGTATGATGAGGTAGATTTGTTATTGTCATCTTTGTGTAAGTGGGTACATGTGTAAATACTTTATTCTGTATATGCTGTCTTGGGTATCAGCTTATTTTGCTTTGCTTTAGTTATTGTCTTTTTTTTTTAGGTAATTAATATTAATAGCCTCTTTATGTCCTAGTATGGTCATAGAAACTTAAATAACATATAGCCGTAGAAAGTTTTAGTGTTTGTTTTTTTAATAAAACACATAGGATCATATCTAATAATAAATATTATGTACGTCCCTCCAGGTCAGTAGATAGAAATTTAACCCATTCTTTGACAACAGCATAATATTTCATAGTATGAATGTATCATAATTTATTCAACCATTACCTTGATGTATATTCAGACTACTTCATTTTTTTTTTTACTACTGTACACAGTGTTTTGATAAAAGAGCTTGTTTATGTATTCATTTTGTTTGATCGCTTGTGCATTATTATGTATTGGAGCTTTTTTTTAGTTCACATTTTTTAATAACATGGCACAGTTTACATGACTCAAGAAGTCTCTGCTGATGAGAAAATGCCAAAGATTCAGTTGTTTCACTTTTCTTTTCACATAGGATCTAGGAAGGACTTTATTACTCTGTTTAATTTTGACCATTCTATTTATAAGGAAGAATGCCATTTTATTATTATTTAAATATATTTTTCCTGACCCCTAATTGAAATTTGTATGTGTATGCATACTCTACCTGTTTATATCCTTTCTGCCATTCTTTTTTCTTTTTTTCTTATTGATTGGTAGAGGCTTTTTGTATATTAGGACTATTCTTTCCCAGTGTCTCTTGATTAATATATGGTATCTTCTATCACTAAAATTTTTTTAAGTAAAAAATGTCCTTTCCTTTAAGGCTGTTAGGTTTTTTTTTTCTGTCTTGCTTAAATAGAGTTCCTCACTCCAAATTATCAATACTTCTCTAGATTTTCTTCTAGAAATGTTGTTGTCTTATTCCTCTGATACTTGTTTTTGTTTATCATGTGAAGTTGAGAAGTATAAAGGCTTTTTTCCAGATGGATAGCTAGTTATGACGACACCATAATTTAAATATAATATCTGAACCACTATTTTTTGCCATAGATTTGGATCTTTTGAACTTTATTCTGTTATTTTGGCCTGTGGGTCTCTTCTAGTGTTAATACTAAATTATCTAGATTATAGTAGCTTCATAAAAAGTGGTAGTATCTTGTAAGACAAATAGCCAATTACCTTTTGCTGTTCACACATTCATTTTTACATATGAACTATAACATCATTTTGTCCTTTTTAGAAAAAAATTTAAACCACTGAGATTCTGATTGGAATTATAGTCAACGTACAAGTTAATTTGGAAAGGTGGAGATTTTATACCATGGAAGATTTTGTAAAATAATTGATTACTGCTCTGAAAATAATGATTATTATGATAAAATTACATTTAAAATTTGATTTCTTTGTAGCCATTTAGTGACTATTGAAATAGCTTCAGAGGAATTTGCAGTAGCAGCAATTTTCTAGGGCCTTTTGAAACAAGTAAATAGCAAATAAGTTTTTAATGTAATTAAATGGAAGTTTCATCAGTTAAGATTTTCTTTTTCAAGAATACAAGCAGTGATTCTGTATGCTGAGAGAAAAGATTTATTCTGTATGTTGAGTTACAGAATTGTAATACATTTACCTCCTTTCTTAATCTTTACATTCAGAAGCGATTGTTGGAAGCCATGGAGTCGTGTAACCACTCCCTCAAAAAAGAAGAACGGAAAAGAAATCAACATAGTGAATGCCTAATGTGCTGGCATGATAGAGATACAGAGTTTACCTACCCCTCTCCATGGCCAGAAAAGTTCCCTGCCATAGAACGATGTTGCACAAGGTAATGATATTTTGTAATTTTTCGGCAGCAACAGTCTTCCCAGATGGGAACTGAGATGCAGATAAAGTGAACCTCTATCAGTTATCATTTTTCTTTTTGTTAAAGCAAAGAGAAAGATGAGATAAGTATTAAAATGTTCATATTCCATTCTGTGTTTAGAATATGAAGGATATGGAAATTTGTGTTATCCTTTTTACTTTTCTTCATTTAAAAAATTAATTATATAAAAAAATTAATTATATATAGTTTTGTTTTGAATTAATGGAGGGAAAACCTCTTCTCAGTAGCCTACAGGTTTGGTTGTGTCTGGACTAATAACAATAGAGAAGCTGGGTTGTCCTGCTCTATATTTTCTTTGTCTTAAAGAGGAATTATCATTCCTTTCGTCAAAAGCAAGGTGACTCTTGCAAAATATGCAAGGGAAAGCTGAAAGTTGTGTGTAATGTATGAATTTTAAACTCTATGCTTCGATTTATTTTCTAGGTACAAAATAATATCTTTAGATGCTTGGCGTATAGATATAAGCAAGAACAAAATAACCAGAGTTGACCAGAAGGCATTATATTTCTGTGGATTTCCTACTCTGAAACACATCAAACACAAAGTCAGTGACCACTTAGTTCAGAATGTTTTTACTTTATTGATTGTGAAGTAATTATGAGAAAAGACTTAAACTTAAATTCTCTGAATTCTTTCATAGTTTTTTTTGAAGAAAAATGGGGTACAAGTGTTCCAGCAAAGCAGTCGTGGAGAAAATATGATGTTGGAAATCTTAATGAATGCAGAATCAGATGAACTTGTAAGTATTTTATTTATTATTCATCTATTAGGTGCTTCCTATGCATAACAGTATTCTAGGTGCTGAGGTATTTACCAAAGATGTATAACATATTGTAACTCCAGAAGTTGACAGTCTAAACAGGGATAAAGGGGAGAAACATTTACACAAATTAGATAACATTTCAGGGACATTTGTGGTTGTGACACATTGAGCCGAAATAATGCTCCAGGAATTTTGAAAGGGAGAGCTATGCAAGCTAAAGGTTAAGTACAGACTTGTAGATGAAAAAAGTGAGGCACTGAAAAAGAGGTTAGGGCAAAGAGGGAAAAAGGAGAAGAAAGGGCATTCTAGTTGAAAGGAATAACATGAGCTGGCAATTGTAAAAAATAGATGTGATACATTTCTTATTCTTTTTAACTTTTTTGTATGTCTGAAATATTTCTTAATACTTTTTCTCTTTTTGGAATAAATGTGATATATTTGAGGAGAAGGAATCGATACACTTGACTAAAGCAGGTTGTGTTGGGAAATAGTACAAGATAAGGTTGAAATAACGGATTGAGGCCAGATATGGAGGACATGGAATACCAAACTAAGAAATTGGGACTTTTTCCCCCATTACACTTATCTTGTTATCATGTCTTATATTTTCATAAAGATTAATTTGGTGGCAATGTGATAAACTAAATTGTATAAAGAAAAATGGAAGAAAGTGGAAAACCTTTAAGTTAAGAGGCTATGGTTGTTGTAGCATTAGGTGATAAGGATAGAAGCTGTGGAAGTGGCAATAGATGTAGATGAACAAGCCAAAAAAATAAAGGACAAATTTCCGCTTTTGTTCAAATGTAAGGAATGAAAAGAGTAGGAAAAATTTAACATGGTTCTATGATATCCAGGCTAATTAATATTAGTTTAGTGGAAAAGTAATTGCAGTTTGGGACCATGAATTTTAAATCATTATAACTAGGCTCAAACACATCTTTATTAATCAAAATAGGAACCATTACAATCAACTCGTTTTTGCCAACGAGAAATAAGTTTATTTCTGTAGCATAAAAATCCATGCTTTGGGATTCGATGAACTCTTGGAAAGCATTTTCTGCATCCTGCTGGTTATGGAAGCGTTTTCCCTGCAAAAAGTTGTCAAGATGCTTGAAGAAGTGGTAGTCGGTTGGCGAGAGGTCAGGTGAATATGGCGGATGAGGCAAAATTTCATAGCCCAATTTGTTCAACTTTTGAAGCGTTGGTTTTGTGACGTGGTCGGGTGTTGTCATGGAGAAGAATCGGGCCCTTTCTGTTGACCAATGCCAGCTGTAGGCGTGCAGTTTTCAGTGCATCTTATCAATTTGCTGAACCGTTACTTCTCAGGTGTAACGGTTTCACTGGGATTCAGAAAGCTGTAGTGGATCAGACCAGCAGTAGACCACCAGTGACCATGACCTATGTTTGGTGCAAGTTTGGCTTTGGGAAGTGCTTTGGAGCTGCTTCTTAGTCCATCCACTGAGCTGGTCATCGCAGATTGTCATATAAAATCTACTTTTCGTCGCACATCACAATCCGATTGAGAAATAGTTCGTTGTTGCATAGAATAAAAGAAGATGACACTTCAAAATGATGATTTTTTAAATTTTCAGTCATGAGGCACCCTCATATCAAGCTTTTTCACCTTTCCAATTTGCTTCAAATGGCAAATGACCGTAGAATGGTCGGCGTTGAGGTCTTTGGCAACTTCTCGTGTGTAAGAGGATCAGCTTCAATGATGGCTCTCAGTTGGTTCTTGTCAACTTCCAATGGCCAGCCACTATGCTCCTCATCTTCAAGGATCTCATCTCCTTTGCAAAACTTCTTGAACCACCACTGCACTGTATGTTCATTAGCAATTCCTGACCAAATGCATTGCTGATGTTGCGGGTTGTCTCTGCTGCCTTACAACCCATTTTGAACTCAAATAAGAAAATCTCTCAAATTTGTTTTTGCTCTAATATCATTTCCATAATCTAAAATAAATATAAAATAAACAGCAAGTAATAAGTCATTACCAAAAAAAACTAAAGCAAGAAATGCACATTAAAATGATGTATAACATAACCACATTTATTTAAGAATGCATTCCAATATCAAATGGCAAATTTCAACAGTGCAAAACTGCAATTACTTTTGCACCAACCTAATAGAAAATAATTGCTTTTCACTGAAATAGAAAAGTTGGAATTGGGGAGACCCTGGTTTGGATTAATAATAAATAATGATGGCATTTTAAGGTGGTAGTAGGGCATTTAACTGGAGCTGCCCAGCCTTTCTCAACCAGAGTTCCTTCCATACAACATTTAAGTCCTAATGCCCTAAGTCATCTGTTCTAGTCAGGGTTCTCTCGGGAAACAGAATCAACACGAGATCTCTGTTAAAAATATAAGATTTTATAAGAGTCTCTCACGTGACCGTGGGGATACACAAGTCCAGGTTCCGCCGGCAGGCTGCAAGCCAGGGGCTCCGATGAAAGACTGATGAAGGGTCCTC
>PVKH010049123.1:0-10142 GCA_004027955.1 Chaetophractus vellerosus | reverse complement strand
GAATAAGGCCACTATGAACATTGGTGTGCATATATCTATCCATGTTCCTGCTTTCAATTCTTCTAGGTATATACCCAGCAGTGGGATTGCTGGAACATATGGCAGTTCTAAAGTTAGCTTCCCGAGGAATCGCCAAACAGTCCTCCACAATGGCTGCACCATTGTACATTCCCACCAGAATTGGATAAGTGTTCCCTTTCCTCCACATCCTCTCCAACAGCTGTAGTCCTCTGTTTTTTTTAATAGCAGCCAGTCTAATGGGTGTAAGATGATATCTCATTGTAGTTTTAATTTGCATTTCCCTAATAGCTAGTGATGTTGAGCTTCTTTTCATGTGAATTGGAAAAGCTAGCTATGAAATTTATTTGGAAAGGCAAGGAGCCCCAAATAGCCAAAGAAATATTGAAAAAGAAAAATGAAATTGGAAGAATCACACTACCTGACTTTAAAGCATACTACAAAGCTACAGTGTTCCAAACTGCATGGTATTGGCACAAGGATAGACATACTGACCAATGAAACAGAACTGAGAGTTCTGACATAGATCCTCACATAACAGTCAACTGATATTTGAAAAAGGCCACTAAGCCCCCTCAACTAGGAGAGAATGGCTTCTTCAACAAATGGTGCTTGGAGAACTGGATATTCATACCCAAAAGAATAAGAAAGTATCACCATCTCATGCCCTATATAAAAATTAACTCAAGATGGAACGAAGATCTAAATATAACAGCCAAGACAATAAAGCTCTTGGAAGATAATTTAGGGAAACATCCATGAGATCTTGTAGTAAGAAATAGTTTCATAAACTTTGTACTCAAAACACAAGCAACTAAAGGAAAAATACATAAATGGGATCTCCTCAAAATTAAAGACTTTTGTGCTTCAAAGGAGTTTGTCAAGAAAGTGAAAAGGCAGCCTGCTCAATGGGAGAAAATATTTGGGAACCATCTATCTGTTAGGAGCCTATACTCAGCATATATAAAGAAATCCTACATCTGGAATATAAAAGGACCTTTCAATCGGACTTTCATCGGAGCCCCTGTCTTGCAGCCTTGAATACATTAGATTCAGTTGGCGTCTTGATTAAATTACCTGTTAAGCTTAGGGCTTTGATTCAACCACGTCTGTAGGGCGTCTCTTAGATTGAGTCCCTGCCCCCTTGGTGGGCTGATATAAATGGACACTCACTCAAGAAGACACGTGGAAGAAGACACAGAAGAAGAGAGAGAGCTCCATAAACATGGTAGTTCAGAGAACTGGGTCATTTCAGTACTACCATGTGACAGAAAGGAGAAGGCTTAGACCACTAAAGCCCAGGGAAGAAAGATGAGCCATTTACCTGATAGTTTACAGCTGACCTTGTGAAGAGACCAGAGCAGCTAAGCAAGCCCAGAAAGAAACAAGCCCTATGCCGTATAGATATAGGAAGCCTTGAGAGACAAGCTTTATGCCAGCCCGTAGGTGAGATCAGAAGAAGCTGGGCCTACAGAGCCTTAAGAGAAAGAAGGAAGGAGGGACCAGGCAGAGATCATTCGCTATCTTGCTTCAGCATGTGGCAACTGACTTTGGTGAAAAAGCAGCCTTGAGTTGGACTCTTTAGGGCCTTGTAACTGTAAGCTTTTACCCCAAATAAATACCCTTTATAAAATCCAACAGATTTCTGGTACTTTGCATCAGCACACCTTCGGCCCTCTAATATAGATGGTATCATAGAAGCCAAGGGGAAAGACTATTTCAGGAAGGGGGCAGTAATCAAGGGTTTCAATGCTGTTGGAATGTTTAAAAAATCAAATGGAATGAGGACTAAATGTTCCTGTTGGATTTGGTACCTCAAAATCACTATTGATTTACTTTCTTATTGAAGATGCTCAATTAGAAGAATTTGAGGAGTGAGTGAGTGGTGTAGAAATGAAATGAGAATTATAGGCAACTCTTTCAAGATAATAGAAGAGAAAAACAGGTCAAGAGAGGATTCACTTTTTTTGTTGTAAGATGGAGAAATAAGCACATTTAAATGTAGATGTTATTGATCTTATAAAAAGGCAGAGATTAAAGATATGAGAAAAACAATGGAGCATCCAAGTGTAAGTTTCCTTAGAAAACAGGACACCAACAGTGAAGATGAAAAAGAAGAATAACATTAGATAAAACAAGGAAGAATAAATGAAAGGGTTCGTGTAATTACATGTACTTTTGTAGGTTTAGTGGTAGAGAGAGTTAAGGGAGTTACTATCCAATGACTTGTACTTTCTACCTGAAGTATGAAGCAATGTCTTATTCTAGGAGTGTATGTAAGTGTGAAAACTGGTAAGTACAAAGTTAAATAAGAAGTTGGCAAGTATAAGAGTAATTTTTTTTTTTTTTTTTTTTTTTTGCTATATAAAAGTAGAAACTGGATTACTGAGCAATGTTGAGGCTAGGCATGGTTAATGATCAGTACTTTAGAATAACTCTCCTCTGTGAGTTTTTCTCCTGTAGCATTTAGGTGCTGAAATACAGATATGAAGAAAGTAGATAATTTTACTTTTCTAAATGAATGTATCACAAAGACAGAGGTGCAAGGCTTCAATTTACACAAATGTATTTGTGTTCATTTAACACAAATGTATTGAATAGTATATAAATACATACAAATACATGTCTTTTTTGGAATTGATAAAGGTATTTCTTGAAAGGATGGAGCATGGAGTTGTCAGTTGAATTGGGAGGAGGATAAAGATAGAAGGGGTGTAATAGCTTCAGGTGTGTCCCCCAAAAAGTAATATTCAAGTCCTAACACTGGTCCTGTGACTGTGACTTATTTAAAAATAGAGTCTTTGAAGATTTTATTAGTTAAGATGAGGCCAAACTGGATTAGGGTGGGCCCTAACCCAATATGATTGGCCTCCTTATAAGAAAGGAAGAATTGGCCACAAACAGATACAAGGGAGAATGGATGAGATAACTGAGGCAGAGCCTGAAGCTCAAAGTTTGCCAACAAACCACCAGCAGCAAGGAAGAAATCTTTCCTTGAGATTTTGTACTTCTAGTCTCCAGAAATATGAGACAATAAATTTCTGTAGTTTCAAGTTATCCAGTTTGTAGTAATTACTATGATAGCCCTGGCAAACTAAGACATCTATTATGAACTTTCATCTACTTCATCAGGAACTCCAGTCCAATGACACTTCTATTTTGGATGCAGTATTCCTTATCTTAAGGTTTCTTGGGCTGCCCTAAAAAAGTACCACAAACTGGTTGGCTTTAAAAAGCAGAAATTTCTTGTCTCACATTTCTGGAGGCAAAAAGTCTGAAATCAAGTGTCAACAAGGCCATGCCCCCTCTAAAACCTGTTGGAGAGAATCTTTCTTTGCACCTTCTAGCATCTGTTGTTTGCCACCAGTCCTTGGCATTATTTGACTTGTAAATGCATTCCTCCAATCTCTAATTTGGTCTCTACCTGGCCTTTTTTCTTATCTCCATCTTCACACAGTGTTCTCCCTTTCTGCATCTGTCTGTGTGTCTCCTCTTTTCTTCTTATAAGGGAATCAGTCATATTGGATTAGGTCCATCCTAATCCTTTTGGCCTCATCTTAACTGTTCACATCTTAAAATATTCTATTTCCAAATAGAGTCACATGCACAGGACCGGGGGTTAGGTGTTGATTATACCTTTTTGGGGGACTCAATTCAACCCATAATAGTGTTCCCACTATGAGGAAGGAATTTGGGTGAAGTGGAATATGATTTGCTCTCTACCACAGTCCCAGTAAATGAGGAAGATTGTCCTAGAGCTCAGGAAAAGAGAGGGGAAAATGGAGAGGCAAAAGATAATTGAACACAATGGTGTGAACCTTACTGGAAGAGGAAGAGTTTACTGAAAAGTTATGTATTAATCATAATGGAGCTGCAATGGAAAGAGAGGGAAAAGAAGACACTAATCCTGCCTCTCGACTTGTAGGAAAGTGAGTTTAAAAGCAGTGGAAGTATTGTCTTTGAGTAGGAGATAGATTTCAACTAAGAAAATGAACTACTTCATGAAATGTGGCTTTTGGTTAAACTTAGTCCCAGTGGTTTCTTGGACATGGTTGGCTACTAAGCCAATGGACAGAAGACATGTTTCAACTTGCTGATGGTGCTAGCCAGGCAATAGTGGTCCTATGGAAGGCTTATCCTGCTGGGACTACATCTCAGCATTTGGTGTACTAGGCTATAGCAGAAATGAACAGAATAGACACTCATACAGATGAGACTCACATAGCAATAGTTACTTGCTCTGACACTTGGCTCAAAAAGCAATATTCAAATTATTTGACTTCTACAGCTTGCCTAGTGGGAGAGAATATTCTTGGCAAATGAATCTAAATGTCTAATCTTCCTATAATTTTATTTCTTAGTATAAATTAATGAATTTATATACTTTGATTTTATATATTAGTCTTTTGTGAATATTTTCAGAGTAAGTTAGAAAGCCTAAAGGATCATTTCTGGAACACTGGAACAGATCAGTTTTCAGGAGTGGCCAGGTTATGAGCCAACCCTGGATTTATTTTTATTGCTGAAAATAACTTAACACTGAATAGAAATTATTCTATTACACTGAAAATGAATTCTCTTGTTCATGTGTGTCTTGCCTTCCAAACTGTAAGGTTTAGACGGCAGAAACAGAATCTTATTTTCTTTTATATCACGGCATCAAGTTAAGTGCCTGGTACAAATTAGGCAAGCATGTAACAGTTTTTGTAATGCATTGAAGTTACTTATGTAGTTAAATTGCTATAAAAGGAAGCTTTTATTCCACTGAACAAATTTATAATAGCCACAGACTATAATAATTATTTTCTTGGAGGTCTACGTAACTGGCTTTACTATGTGGTAGATCTATGTAGCTTGTTGTGGCATTAATCCTTTGAGGAACAAGGGATTTGAATTTGTGAAATAGCTTGACCTACTGCCCCATTAAATGATGTGGTATAGACAGGCACTGTGGCAATTTGCCCAGCTCTCTCAGTGGATGTCCTGGTACTTTTTTATTGAATTGCATGTTTAATACATAATTTGTTCAAAATTGCCTGACTTTAAGTACTATTTGTTTAAAACAGAACACTTAAAATTATTTTCATAACTGGAGCTGTGAACAGTAAAAAATTCGTCCAAAATTTTGGGGACTTCCATCTATATTATAGAAACTGAGTAGTTTCCAGGAAAAAAAAAGGTATTTGAGAAATGGCTTTTCAAATAAAGACACTTTTTTCAGACTCCAAGTAAGCTTGGAGAAAAAATTGTGGTTTTTAAAGTTAAGTGATAGGGTATTGAAATTTTCATAATATTTACTCGTTCTAATTACCTTAACAAATATTATCTTAATAAGATGAAAGAAAACAGAAAAGTCTATATAAGACAGGAAATTGTCCTCCTAAGATATAGAAGCACAGGAACCAAGAGCTGAGGGATCTACTCCACTAGAGTCAATCAGCCAGCCAAAGGAGCTGAGCTGAGTTTATAAATCATGAAGATCAGAATGTCAGAGTAAACAAAGGTGGGGGTAGGTGGGCAAGGAAGAAGCAGTTAGGAACACAAGGAATCAGAGCCAGGGGGCCAAGTCAAAGTCAGGGCTCAGACAAGAATTACGAGCCCCACCTACTTTACAGCCACTCCTAAGGTGGTCTAGAATGAGGAATTTTAGAGAGAAAAACATTATTCCCAATTTCAGAAAAGCTATTGTCTACATTGAGGTGGTCAAAATTGAAGTAAAGGGCAATAAAACACTAATCAGTAAAATAAAGCATTACAAGGTCAAATAAAGCATTACAAAGTCAAGAAGGTTCAGACCGCTAACTATAACTGCATAGGATCAATACATAGAGAAGGCTAAATAACTGTGCTTTACATCCTATTTTTCAAGTTAATTTTTTCCCCATCAACCAATTCATTTTCCCTGAAGTTCTTAAAGAAACAGTTTTTGTTTTTGTTTTAAAAAGTTGAAATTGGCTTTCATAACAGGGACAGATGAAATTGATTGAAATTTTTTAATGATCAACAGATCACCATCATCAGACATTCCTGCCCCCTTCCCTTCTGATGATCTATCATGTAGACACAAGCCTAAATAAGATGAACTACTTTTATTAGATGAATGACAATTTGTCAGAGATTTATAAAATAAAAATTGTACACTCTTGCCTTAAAGCATAAATTTTAATCAGTTACTTCTTTGCTTCACTGTAAATTTCTTCATATTTTCTCTCTACAATATTTGCAATTTTGATTTATCCAATATGTACAAAAAACTCATATGAAAGACAAATGAGTAGATGCTAAGCATATCTCATAAAACATGTTTAGAGAATAATTTTTGTGGATAAGAAACCTTTTTGGTCATACTTGCAGTTGGTTTACTAAGGTTATTTTTTTTCAGCTTAAATTAAATTAGTCTTATAAAATGTGAGTTACTCATGTTCTCCCAATTTCCAACATATCCTGGTCTAGTAGCATGTGGAGCTGGTGATAGAAACATCAACAAATAGCAAATATACCTTAGGTTACCTCTTTTCCATTCCTCTTGATGAAGTCCAATTTGGTCCTCTAGAGGAAATTTCATGACCAAAGTAAAAGATTGTTACCTCTGAAAATTCTGGTTACAAGAATAGTCAGTATATAATCTCAGGATAGGTTTTGTTAATTTTTATTCTAATAGAATTGTTGTGGCTATGTCCTTTTCATCAATTTTAATAATAAATGGATGAAAACTCATTGTAGGAATGATAAAGAGAAAAAATGATCCTCAAACTCAGAATAAACAATTATTAATATATCATGTGTTTAGATAATTTAAAAATACCTTTTAGTAGTTTTTTTAAATATAATAATGTTCATGTAATATTGTCAGTCTCAAGAATAAGACAGAAACTCTTAAGCATAATTGATTGTGTTCTACTAACATCTTGCGGTAAAAAACACTCAAATGAGAAAAAAGCTATAAGTAGACTCAAAAATTTTCCGGGAAAAAAAAAATGTCCTTCTTGGTGAAACATGACTGGTGTTAGTGTTTTATAATAAAAACAGTATTTTGTAATACTCACGGAAGAGAATTTCTTTCCATAAAGATCTACAGGAAGCCATAACTATAAAAAATAGCAAGAGAGCTCATTATGATAGGAAAATGCAGAGAACTTTCTTTTCTAATAGGTCAAGCTGATTAAGAAAGTAAAAACAAAGAAAGTTTCTTGTTCATGGTTCCACTAACAGTTTTACGTAGGCTGAAAAACGGACTATAAGCCCGTGACTGTGCCGTGCACTTTTCTTTTGCCTTGCCCTCCCCGCCCCCTGCCACGCTGGAAATTCACTGCCTGAAAACAGTGACCTAATTATGAGGGTCTCCAACTCAGGCCTTAGTGAAGTTAGAAGACTGAGAAGCACAACATGCTCCGCAGATGTGGAAAGCGTGTAATTTTGAGCTTCCTCCAGGAAAGAATGAGCTTTGATAGGCTGGAACTAAAGCTGCTCTAAAGGTGTGAAATAACCGTTAATTCCCTATTATTGTGGACAACTATTTCAGATATTCACAGCCAATTTAAGCGTGGTGGTTAACAGCTGTTCATAATATTCATGCCTTAAAATACATATATGTACTAATACCTACATTCCTTTCTTATTTAAGACATTAACACCATGTTATTTGTTTAATATTTTGACCACAAATTCACTTGATTTTTTTGAAATTTATAAATTTATATAGACCTTTTATAAAGGACATGTGGAAGGACTTAATTCTTCTTTTATACAATTTTGACTGAATTTTTTGCCTTGAAAACTCCATTTTATTTTTAGCAATTTCTAGAAATTCAACACAAATTTGTTTTCTTTACAAAATTTGAAAAGTAAGCCTTCCTAATTTTGCCTAATTCTGCAAAGAATAATAATTTTACTATATAGGAAATTCTACCTAGAGATGCAATCCTAGTGATTTAGGGTATTTTCCCAATCTCAGTTAATTATTATCATTAAAGAATTTTAGTTTAAAGAGAAAATTGCATACAGTGGAAATGGAAACTGTTTTTATATATACTGTTAAAAAGTTTTGTGTTTTTTTGGGGGGGTACCTAACATTTTTGAATATTTACATCCAGGATTTTTTTTTGGGGGGGGATCCAGAAGGACTTTCTATAGTAAGCGTAATAAATTATAGCATTAATTCAGGTCTCTGAAATCAGCTTTAATCTGGGAAATTTCAATGTTATAAATAATAGACGTTTAGGATAAAGTGTTGTATATGTATATATTACTCAATAAGAATTAGTAGACGATGAGGAGTATGTTGGTAAGTTGGGTCCTAGTTACATCTCTAATATGAATTGCTGGAAATGGAAATGATGCAGCAGAAGTATTTTTCCTCTCAAACACATTAATCTTTCAATGTGGAAATGAATTGCCTGGGTTTCAGGGAACAGTTTGTACCCATGGCTACTGTACATTGCAAAACTACTTGTATACCTAAATAGATAACTAAATCTACTTGTGTACTCTGCAAATCATTTTATAATCAGCACTTCAATTAATCACCCTTTACATCCAATAGGGAAACTTATGAGAACTGAGGCATTGTATGTACTTTAGATAGTCCTTAGCTTGGGAGCTTTTTGTTTGGCTTGCTCTGAGAACCCAAATTGATGAAGTTCAAAAATGTTTTATTTTTATTTGCTTGGGTGATCATATTTCAACACCACCATGAAGGAATATTATTATTTTATAAAATACAGTTAATTAAAAACTATGTAAAATAAAAAATACAAAATGCAAGCCTGAATACATATATCGCCAATCCAATTTTAAAGATTAATTTGTTTTTGTTTTTGCTTTGTTTTCTTTTTTAAGGGGGGAAAACTTTTTAATGAAAGGAAGATTACCTTTAAAGTATTTTAACAGTGGTGGTTGATGGAAAGGATTGAATAAGAGATACTTTAATTTCCTGAATCATTGATTTGTAATCACTATTGAAGTGTATATTTTTGTAGAAAAATAATGTTGCTCATCAGTGTCATTAAAACTCATTTGTACTTCTCCAAATATCTTACTGGTATGGAATATTTAGTGCAGATGTATCTGAATTTTAACCCACTGTAAATTCAATGTTGAACCTCACAAATGAAATTCTTAACTATACATTTTTGAGTTCCATATATTTCTAAATTGTGTTAATGAATAATATATTGTCTGGTGCATAAATTTTCTCATGACTAAATATATACACAAAATTGCAAAAGTATTTAGGACTAGGCAACTTAGTGTTTATTCTTCATATATCATATATATTTCCTCCCTTTACAAAATATTACATTCATAAATAATAAGCAGACTCAAACCTTTTAAAAAATTTATAACTGTCTAAATATACAAAGCTTTTAGTTTGCTTTTCTCTAATAAATGGATAAGATAAAGACTTCAAAAGACAGTGAAAATTCAACACTAAAAAGTGTTCACAATGAAAAAGTTTACCTTTCCACAGCTATCCTCATATGATAAAATAAGAATAATGTTAACAAGGACAATAGCTAATTCTTTTATAATATAACACTTAATTTGGACTGAATACTATTCTAAGCCTTCAGCAGATATACAATAATTAATTCTCACCACATCCCTATATGACAGCTGCTATATCCTGTAAAATGAGAAAGCTGAAGCAAGGAAAATTAAGAGACTGGCTCAAAGTCAGAAAGATGGCAAGGGGCAGAGTCAAGATTCAAAATCATACTTCTTACTCCAGAGTCCATATATTGAGTCATTATTCTGCTTTACTGCCTGTCCAGCAGGGCCTCATATTCCTGATGTAACTAGTGAATTTCTCCTATTTAAAGCAATCCTTGTAGCTTTTATATATTCCATGGTTTTAAAAACCTAGATATTTTCAGCCATGTTTTCAATTGCATTAGAGAACCAGGCAGTGGAAGGGCAGGCTATGTTATATGTTTGCTAGTGCATTTATTTGTATGCATTTCATCGGAATGGAATTTATTAGTTCGTGTCGGTTACCTTTCTCTTTATAGGTAACACTCAATTAATTGTTCTAATGAAGAGGAATTTTATGAAACCATGAAATAATCCTCCAATTCATTTGTGTTTCCCTAAACATATCTCCCTGGGCCTTAGCTCCCTCTCCT
>PVKH010049122.1:0-10138 GCA_004027955.1 Chaetophractus vellerosus | reverse complement strand
TCTGCATTGCGTCTCTCCACAAGGCCAGCTGTAGCCTATCCGGTGATCGGCTCACTCCAACATCAGAACTGCTTCTCAAATCTGCTTCTCCAAATCTCTGCTTCCCTCAATCTGCTTCTCTCTGCTGCCTCTTATCTAGCCTTCCATACTTGAGACCATGTCCACCAAAGGGTGGGGCTCAACATCTCACTGACATGGCAGTTAACGCCCTACTCATAATTTAATCATACCCAGATGAACAGATTAGTTTCCAACATAATCTAATCTATATTTTTGGAATTCATAATTAAATCAAACTCAAACCATTACAACGAAGGATTCACATAAAGGCAGATTTGAAAAGACAGAAGAAAGAATTTGTGATGTGGAAGACAGTGCACCTGGAATCAAACAGATAGTAGAAAAGATAGATAAAAAGATAGAAAAAATCCAGCAGGGACTCAGGGATTTTACAAATAATGCAAAATGCACAAACATACATGTTATCGGCATCCCAGAAGGAGGAGAGAAGGGAAAGGGAACAGAAGGAGTTTTGAAGGAAATAATGGCTGAAAACTTCCCAATCCTAATGAGGGAATGGATGTACATATCCAGGAAGCACAGTGCACCCCTAAGAGTCTAAATCCCAACAGGCTAACTCCAAGATATATACTTGTCAAAATGTCCAATGCTCAAGACAAAGAGAAAATACTCAAGGCAGCAAGAGAAAAGATAAGGACCACATACAAGGGAAGCACAATAAGATTAAGTGCTGACTTCTCAGCTGAGACCATGGAGGCAAGAAGACAGTGGTATGACATAGTCAAGGTAATCAAAGATAAAATTCCAACCACGAATTCTCTATCCAGCAAAGCTGGCATTCATAAATGACAGACAGTTCAAAATATTCACAGATAAACAGAAATTAAGGGAATATGCCAACAAGAAACCTGTACTTCAAGAAATACTAAAAGAAGCTCCAAAGGTTGAAAGGGAAAAAAAAGAGAGTGAGAGTTGGAGGAGAGTGTAAGAACAACAAAAATGACATAAAGAGAAACAAAAACTACATGTGAAATACGTAAACCCAAAGAAAATATGGGGGATGTAAGAAATTCATTGAGAGTAGTAACACTGAATGTTAATGGATTAAACTCACCAATTAAGAGACACAGATTGACAGAAAGGATAAAGAAATATGACCCATCTGTATGTTGTTTACAAGAGACTCACCTTAGACCCAGGGATTCAAGGAGGCTGAAAGTAAAAGAATGGAAAAAAATTACAAGCAAATTATAACCAGAAAAGAGGAGGAGTAGCCATTCTAATATTGGACAAAATAGGCTTTAAATGCAAAACAATCATAAAAGGCAAAGATGGACACTATATATTAGTAAAAGGGGTAATCTCTCAAGAAGAGAGAACAATCATAAACATTTATGCACCTAATCGGGGACCCTCTAAATATGTGAGGGAAACACTGCAAAAACTAATTGGAGAAATAAATGCCTCCACAATTATAGTAGGGGACTTTAATACACCATTTTCACCACTAGACAGAACATCTAGATAGAGAAGCAATAAAGTAACAAAGAAACTGAACAATACATTAGAGGCCCTGGACCTAATAGACATTTAAGAATGCTACTCCCCTAAGACATTGGGATATACATTCTTCTTGAGCACACATGGATCATTCTCGAGCACACATGCATCATACTCCAAGATAGACCACATGTAGGCCATAGAACAACTCTCAATGAGTTCAGAATGAGAGAGATTATACAAAGAAATTTCTCTGACCACAATGGAATGAAATTGGAAATCATAAGGGCCAGGGAACTAGGTTAGGCCTTTAGATATGGAAATTAAACAACACACTCTTTGACAAAGTGTAGGTCAAGGCAGGAAATCTCAAAGGAAATCAGTAACTAACTCAAATTGAATGAAAATGAAAACACAACATATAAAAACCTATGGGATGTAGCCAAAACAGTACTGAGAGGGAAATTTTAGCTATAAAAGCATATATTAAAAAAGAAGAAAGTGTTAAAATTAAAGTATTAACTGCACACCTGAAAGAATTGAAAAACAACAACAAACTAACCCTAAAGGAAGCAGAAAGAAAGAAATAACAAAGATAAAAGCAGAGCTCAAAGAAATAGAAAATAAGAAAGCACTAGAAAAAATGAACAAAACCAAAGGTTGATTCTTTGAGATCAATAAAATTGACAAACCCTTAGCCAGACTAACAAAGAAAAAGAGAGAGCAGATGCAAAAACACAAAATAAGTAATGAAGAAAAGGATATCACTACTGACCCCAAAGACATAAAGAATATCATACGAGGATACTTTGAAATATTATATGCTAACAAGAATAATTTAGAGGAAATGGACAAATTCCTAGAAACTCACAAGCAGCCTACACTGATGAAAGAAGAAATCAATGAGCTCAACAGTCCAATTACAAGTAAAGAGATATACTCAGTCATCAAAAATCTCCCAACTGAGAAGAGCCCAGGACCAGATGGCTTCACTGCTGAATTCTACCAAACATTCCAGAAAGAAGTAACACCATTCCTGCTTCAGCTCTTCCAAAAAATAGAAATAGAAAGAATACTCCCTAACTCATTGTATGATGCCAATATTATCCTAATATGAAAGCCAAACAAAGATACCACAAGAAAGGAAAATTACAGTCCAATCACTCTAATGAACCTATATGCCAAAATCCTCAACAAAATAGTTGCTAGTCGAATTCAACAAGATATAAAAATTATTATACACCACAACCAAGTGGGTTTTATCCCGCATATGCAAGGACGTTTCAACATAAGAAAATTAATCAATAAAATACACCACATAAGCAGTTAGAAAGAAAAAAATCACATGGTCATCTCTATAGATGCAGAAAAAGCATTTGACAAAATAGAACACACTTTCCTAATAAAAGCTCTGCAAAAGGTAAGAATAGAAGGAAACTTTCTGAACATGAAAAAAGCTATATATGAAAAAACAAAAGTTAATATCCTATTCAATCCTAAGAGCCTTCCTATGAGATCAGGGACAAGACAAGGATGCCCACTATCACAACTCTTTTTTCTAAGTTCAACCAGGAACTCTAGTTAATAGTAAAATTATACAAATCTATTGTCATCAATTGTAACAAATGTCCCACACCAATTCAAGGTGTTGGTAGAGGGATGATATAGGGGAATGTTTTATTTAATTCATGATTGTTCTGTAAATCCATAACTTGTCTAGTGAAGTGAAAAAAGAATATCTCTCGATGGATACACTTGCACATGCATGCACACACATTACACAAGCATGCACTGACATGCATACAAACAAAAAGCAATGGACATGCACCCACATTTATACATATGCTTTCTCCTGTTTACCTCCTTCCCACCCTCAGCCAAGGTACCCTTCTGACCATAACTTCTGCAATCCCCATGTCCTCTGAGCAGTTTGGGTAGAGATGGCTGTTCTGGTCTTCCCTCCCTGAACAGGAGAGCTCTGTCCTCTATTCCTGCTATTCTCTTAGCCAGGGTGTTCTGCTGGACCTCCTTCAGGACCAAGTAACATTATACTGATGATAGTGTGCCAGTTGGCCAAGCTGCAGCAGTACCCAGAAGCACAAGCTAGGGACAGGGACAGAATTCAGGAAGGAGGTGTGAACAGGCTCAAAAGAGGGGATACCTACATATCATGTTCTGTGAACTGTTATGAGCCTTCTGGAGACCACTCAGGCCCTGGACTGATAAGGGCCCATTTGGAGTCTCCTCATTGTTCACTGGTCTGCTCTCATACTCCCCAGTCCAGCAGCCTGGAACCCAAGGTCAGTTTTAGAACAGAAGGATATCTTAAATACATAATTGACTCTTAAAAATTATCATTTTAATACATACTTATTGGCAATTGGAGGGGAGTCTTTGACAGTTCATCATAGTAAAATTTTTTATGCCAAGCCTGCAGTAGCTGGTAATAATCTCCACTTGTAAAGATCAGAGACTATGTCTAGATCACTTGACACAATGTCAATGCCAAAAATCCATGCAGAAAGCACCCTTGGGGTGTGTGGATGCTAATCATGGGCACATTTTAGCAAAGAACTTTCTGTTGGACTTTATAAAGTAGCTCTTTCTGGAGGTCATTGTCAGACAGATATATTGAGAATATATCTTTTAGCCTATTTATCTGTCATAGAATATTAAATGGAGTGGTTGTATAAAAACTGACCTGCTAGGATGGAAATATGAATAGGGCCGTAAAAAAGAATGACATTCTGATACATGTGTCCACATAGGTGAACTTTCAAAACTTTGTGTAGAGTGAAATAAGGCCAGATACAAAAGGACAAATATTGTATAATCTCACTGATATAAAATAATTAGAAAAAGGAAGATCATTGTCAGAATCTAGAATATTGTTTACCAGGGGGTGGGGTGAGGATAGGGAATATGAAGTTAATGATTAAATTATACAGGATTCTGTTTGGGTTGGTTGTAAAGTTTTGGTAATAGATGGTGGTGATGGTAGCACAATACTGTGATTGTAATTAACAAAATTGAAATATATATCAGAATGCGGCTAAAAAGAGAAATATTAACTTGTATAGATGGTAACAGAATACTTTTCCCCCCAAAAAATCCATGGAACTGCACTACATAAACAATGAACCCTAATTTAAATAGTACAGCTATGGTCAAATATCATCATCAACTATAACAAATATTGCACATCAATGCAAGGTGTGAATAATAGGGTGGTATGTGGGAATTCTGTATTTCATATTTGATTATTCTGTAAAACCACAACTTCTCTAATAAAAATATGAATAGAGAGAAGAATAAAGTAGAATCACACATTTGAAGATGTGGGAGCTCAATATTGGATAATAAGAAGATTTAGTGTGCCGGTGATATTTTGTATATAGATTAAGATAACATCCTATTTTTAAAAAAATGTTCCATTCAGCAAAATCTACCAAGAAGCTACTATTCATGGTTTGTTTTGTTGTTGTTGTTTTTTGGTACATAGCAAGTTGCCAAAAATGTACTGGCAATAAACAACACCCATTTACAGAAATATGGGGAAGATTATGTGGGTCTTTGTAGCAGTTTGGCATTGTTCATTTTATTCCAAAAATAGTTATTGGGTTATGTTTGTAAACTGGTCTGTATGAAGTTTCACTTTTACTTAATTAAATTATTATTAGGGCTTTGAGTGGGCCACATCAGTAGGCCATTGAGTCCGCACCCTTTCATGAGTGGGGTCTCACAGATAAAAGACATGACAAAAGACAGTTTGGATGCTGAAATTTTTGAGCTATCGCCCTGGGAAAAAAGCACACAGAGGAGCTTGGGTTTGAGGAAAGAGAAAAGGACCCAGGAAGAGAAAAAAGCTGTTCACATGAGTGTCTACAGCTGGTCTTGTAGAGATAGCAGAGGATCTGAGCCCAGAGAGAACTAAGCCCAGGGAAGAGAAGAACAAAGGAACCCTGAATCCTCAAAGACATTGGCAGCCATTTTTCTCCATGTGACAATAGACTTTGGTGAGGAAAGTAAATTTCACTTCATGTCCTGGTAACTGTAGGCTTCTACCTCAAATAAATGCCCTTTATAGAGCAGGTGAAGACTTGGGATTTGTGGGTATGTGGTTGAAAATACAGAGGTGGGAATGCTATTATGGCAATATGACAAGGAATTGTCACTGGTTTAGGGTGTTTGTTTGGGGGCATTTGGGACAGGGAGCATCTGGAGCAGGCTTCTAGGGAGTTTGTGTGTTCATCCTGTCATATGTGTTGTATTAGTGGGTGGAGACCCTCACAATGTGCAAGAAGGAGATGTACTCCCATCTTTGGGAGGGCCAATTCACTCAGAAATAGACAGGTGGCCATCTCTTAAGAGCAAGGGTGGTTCCTAATAGGGGAGGACAAACCAGTTTGTCAAGACCTCTTGTTGCACGTAAATATGAATCAAACCAGGGGGTCATCATGGGTCCCAAGAGGATGGGGAGGGAGGAACAGAATAGTTCAAATGGGGTATTTAGTGGTCAGTGGAAATGTTTTTCATTACCTTACACTGATGGACACAGGACATGTTAAAAATCACCAAAATTTATAAAATTGTAAGGTCTAAAATGTAAACCATATTGTAAACCATTGACAATGTTTAGTAACTTAACTATACTTGGAATTTGTGTATCAGGATTGAAGATGCAGTTATCTAGGAAAGACTTGTGGAAAGTCTTGCTGTTGATGGCTTGGACCCCTGCTTCTTGCATTCTAAGCTAACAAGCTTTTTGAGAGAGATGTATGAACAAAACCACTGTCAGCTTAGACTAAAGGGACATGGAAGGGTGAGATTGAAGGAGAAACAGCTTTAAGGAAAACCATGGGAGCTAAGATCTGGAATTGAATTCAACTTGGGCCATGAGAGGAACCTCACCCATGCATAGAGAGAAGATTAGTTTTCCCCAGAAGTTGAAAAGGGTGGAAGTTCCCACCCAATATTCAGGGAGAGTTTTGCCACCCCAGGGTAGAGGATTAGGGCATTTAGGTCAGCACCCCATAGGCCTGAGAGGAGTGGACCTGTCCCCTATGGATTAGGGAAGGCCAAAAGGTCAAATCATTGCTCTGAGAAGGTAGAGCCTTTATTCCTAATGTTAAGGAGGATGTTGTCATTACTTCTCTGTATTAGGAGTTTAAGACTTTAACCCAAAGATTGGCTACAGTGTGGCAATGACCCCCATGCTCTTGGAGAGTGAGTTCTAGAGCTTGGTCAACACCCAGAAGCTTGATGAAAGTGGAGGCAAGAAAATGTTCATTGGGCAAGCCTATTGAAAGTGTGGGTCCCCATGAAGCCCTAGAGAGAAGAAACCAACATCTTAATAATGACTCTTGGACTTTGAAATAGAATAGAGGATGCCCTGCATGTTTACTGCACTACAGAGAACCTGACTCATGTTTACTCTCAATTTCTCCTTATTGTAATGAAAATGTTTGCCTTTTGTCCATTTGTATATTGTAAATTTCTGAAGTCTACAGCGAGATGAGACTTTGCCTCAAGACAACCTGTGTTTCTTTAAATTGTGATATGATTTTTTTCTTGCATTGTTACTGGTTTAAGGTTTTTTGAATGTTGTAATGTCTTTTTGGAATTCAGAGGGCAGAGTGTAGTAGTTTGGCATTGCTTATGCATTCTGAAAGTAGTTATTGGATTATGTTTGTAACCTGGCCTGTCTGAAGTTTCACTTTCACATAATGGAATTATTTTTAGGGATTTGATTGGGGAACATCAGTAGGGGATTGAGTCCCTACCCCTTGGCAGGTGGGGAATCACAGATAAAAGACATGGAAAAAGACAGAGTTTGGATGCTGGAGTTTTTGAGCTGGAGACCTGAGAAGAAAGCACACAGAGGAGTTTGGTCATGAGGAAAGAGATAAGGTCCAAGGAAGAGAAGCCATTCACCTTGTGGAGATAGCACAGGAGTTTAGCCCAGAGAGAAGCAAGCCCCAGGAAGAGAGGAACCAAGGGAGTCTGAACCCTAACAGATCTTGGCAACCATTTTGTTCCAGCATGTGACAATAGACTTTGGTGAGGGAAGTAACTTACACTTTATGGCCTTGTAATGGTAGACTTCTACCCCAATTAAATATGCCTTATAAAAGCCAACAGATTTCTGGTATTTTGAATCAGCACTGTTTTGGCTAACTAATACAGTCCTCTTTCAGGGTCTTAACAGGCAGAAATCAAGGTGGGCCCAGGGCATTTTTCCTTGTAGATTCTAGGGAAGTTCCACTGGTAAGATGATTCAGGAGATTGAAAAAATCCATTTCTTTCTCATGCTTTCCACATCTCCCTCCACCTTAAAGGTAGCAGCGGTTGGTGGAGTACTTCTAATGCCTCCAAATTCTCTGACATCCTCTTCTACCCCACTTCTCTGCATTTGCAGGCTCATGTGATTACAATGAGTTCTACCTTCTCTTTAGATTTTTAAATATATATATATATATATATATATATATATAGAATTTAGATTACATAAATGTTACATAAAAATAAAGAGGATCCCCAAATGCCCCACTTTCTACAACTCACATTTTCCCACATTAACAGCTTCTTACATTAGTGTGGTAAATTCATTACAATTGGTGAAAACATTTTAGAGCATTACCACTAAGCATGGATTATAGTTTACATTGAAGTTTACACTCTCTCCTGCACAATTTTGTAGGTTATGGCAAGATATGTAAGGGCCCATATCTGTTACTGTAATGTCATTCAGGAAAATTTCCATTACCCAAATGCCCTCATATTTGACCTGTATTTCCCTTTCCCTGCCCTCAGGACCTCTAGTGGCAACTGCCTCCACATAAATGATATATTTTCTGCCATCACTAGAATTACAGTCATTCTATAGTAGAATACCAATAAGTCTACTTTAGTCCATAGTTCATTCCCCAATCCTGAGGATTCTGGGATGGTGTTGCCCACTCCACCTCTAATTGAGAGGTGGCTTTGATCCCATGGAGCAGATGGATGGGACTCTCTTGTTTGCATTTGTAGACTCTCTCAGTTCCTTCAGGTGGTCGTTGTCCATCATCATCTCCTTGTTATTTTCCCTGGGTGAGTCCAAAGAACTAGAGAGTAGGTATTGCACCTCTGTTGAGTTTCAGGACCCAGCTTGCACATGGACAGCCCAGAGATTAAAGCCTTTTGGATGTACACCTACCAACTCCAACACCAATTATAAGTTCAAATAAAAGGTACAGAAGAGGCATGGGTAGAGAAGTCACATCTGAGTCAAAATCAGTCACATATGGGACCAAAAACTCCATTGGCAAAGCACCACACTCCAGAGCTATCTGCCATGAGCATATGTCCTGGATGTCTCCAGAGACCACAAGATCCCCAACTATTTTGGATAGTATCTAACTTGACCATCTTTGAGAACCTGCTGAGACACACATAAGTGTTACCTCTCTGATGAACTTCTGACTCATTTTGAAGTCTCTTAGCAATATAAACACATTTGTCTTTACCTTTTCCCCCTTTTACTCAAGGTCTTTTTCCATTTGTACCACCATCCAGTACTTGGCAGTAATTCCTCAGTGCCAGGGAGGCTTATCCCTGGGAGTCATGTCCCATGTAGGAGGGAAGGTAATGAATTTATATGCTGAGTTTGGCTTAGAGAGAGGCCACATTTGAACAACAAGGAGGCTCTCAGGAGGCAACCTTTAGCCACTCTCCAACAGCAGGCTAAGTGGCAAATTCAAGATCAAAAGGCTCACAAGAATAGTCTTCAACATCATGAGCCCATCAATGGACCATCCTTCTTCAAGTTTCATTGCCCCTGCACTTGGAGTGTTATTCCTGTTCCATTAGATAATGTGGCAGAGCTCCCAGGATGGGAATCCAATAATCTTTCAATTGTGTGAATCCCCACCCATGGTGGCAAGGATCCATGAATATTTGAACATATTTATATACCTTATATGTATGCCCCAGGTGAACTTCCTCCCATGTATCCCACATCACTTAAACCTCACTTTATTGATCCTCCCCTGCCACAGTTGTAACCCTTCTGTGATGCAAAACCTCTTCAAAAATTAGGCCAAGAATATTGCCAAAATATATTAATAGGAAAATGAAATAATAATGATAGTTTAAACATAAGAAATAGAGTCCATAATTTGGAGAAACTAAAACAAAAATAAAAACTATTGGGGTATTAAAAAATGAAAACAATAAAAAATAAAATAAATCATTCTTTACATTTTTCTTTTCATCACTGTGATATCAGTTGTCCTGTATGTACAGTGGTATTTTCTTCCATTTCTTCTGCAGTGTCTTTCTTTTTTTTATATTGTCTTCAAAGAAGTTTCACAGTAAGTTTTCATACAGAATATGAGGGACTCATATATACAACATTCTACCCCTTTCCCCCATTCCCTATTAATAATCTTTATATGTGTGGATGGTACATTTGTTACAACTGATGTATAAATATTGAAACATAGCTACCAACCATAGTCAATGGTTTACATTATGGTTTAAATTTCAGACCATTCACTTTTATAATTTTTTGATTAAATTTAACATGACCTGTATCCTTCATTGCATGATCATGCAGAATACTTCCATTGTCCCC
>PVKH010049121.1:0-10132 GCA_004027955.1 Chaetophractus vellerosus | reverse complement strand
GAGCTTCCTCTGGTCTGAAATGCTGACTTGCAGATTATTATTTTAAGCCACTAAGATTTGGGGTTCTTTGTTACCCACTAGATAATTGCTCTATCTTCCAATTTATTTCCATGTCTTCTCTACCCAAACATTCAGACTCATCTCTTTGTCTCCTCCTTACTTGGGCCACTTCAAAGCTCTACTCCATTTCTATCCATGCCTACACTTTCTACACTATCCAGTAGTCCAGTTTCATGCTTCTTCCAGTCAGGTCACAATTTTGCTAGGTGAGTATGAGTTTTCTATTGCTACCATAACAAATTATCACAAACTTAAACATGCATTGCTGTAAGATGCTATCTTATAGTTCCATAAGTCAAGATTGTGACATGGGTCTCACCAGGCTAAAATCAAGGTGTTGGCATGGCCACATTCCTTTCTGAAAGCTCCAGGGGAGAATTCACTCCCTTGCTCATTCAGGCTGCTGGGAGAATTCAGTTCCTTGTTGTTGTAGGACTGAGATACCTGTTTCCTTGCTGGCTGGCAGATAAGGGTCTTACATGGTATGTTTATTTGGAACTGTATGTACCCCAGAACAGCATGTTCTTAAAACTAATCTTTTCCTGTGGACCCACCTCAAGTAGGATCTTTTGATGAAGCTATATCAGTTAAGGCATGACCCAACTCATTCCAGATGAGTCTTAATCCTCTTACTGAAGCCCTTTGTATATTCGCATAAAAGAATGAAATTCTGACAAAGAGAAAAAGCCATGAAAGCAAGAAGCTGAATGCAGTGAAACCCAGAAGAGAAGGGACAGACCTGCAGACACCATCATGTGCTTTGCCATATGACAGAGGAGTCCAGAATTGCCAGCAGCCAGTGTTCAGAAAGAGAGTATTGTCTTAATACCTTGATTTGGACATTTTCATGGCCTCAAAATTAAGTTTGTAAGTTAATAAATTCCCATTGTTAAAGCCAGCCCAGTTTATGGTATCTCCTTTCAACAGCCTGTCAAATTAAAACAGGTTTTGTTGCCAGAAGAGTGTTGTTATTTTAACCTTAACAACAGCCTAGCAAATAAAATGCTAAAACGGCTTTGTAACTGGGTAACAAGTAGCGGTGAGAAGAATTGTGAGGTGCTTGATAGAAAAGACCTAGATTACTTTGAAGAGCCTACTAGTAGACGTATGTATGCTAAAGGTACTTTGGATGAGGTATTAGAGAGAGATGATGACTGTGTCATTGCAAACTGGAAGAAAGGTGATCCCTGTTTTAAAGTGGCAGAGAACTTGGCAAAATTGAGTCCTGATGTCACATGACTGGCAAAATTTGGAAGTAATGCACTTGGATACTTTTAGCTGAGGAGATCTGTAAACAAAATGTGGAACGTGCTGCCTGGTTTCTCCTTGCAGCTTATAGTAAAATGCAAGAGGAAAGGAATAAGCTGAGAACTGAACTCCTGGGCACAAAGAAACCAAAAATAAATGGTTTGGGAAATTCCAAGCTTCCAGAAAGTGAGTCCCCAGAAGTGTGAGGGTTTAACTGAACATGGACCCAGTCAGTCATTTCATTGCAAGTCATGTCTGGAAATGTACTTATCCAGAAAGGATCTGTAGAAAGTTCTTTGTCTGATGGTTTGGACCTCTACATACTATATGTGAATTTGACCAGATTTTGTGAGATCTGTATAAACTAGGAGGGACAGAAGAGGGACAGGTTGAAGGAAAAATGACTTCAAAAGCAAAACCACGGCTGCTGAGGTCTGGATGGAAGACAACTTCTCAGGCCAAGAGAGCAAGCCCACCCATATGTGTGGAAAAGTGAGTATCCCTGGAGCTTGGGGAGGGTAGGCCTTCTGCACCATTGTTGAGAAAGTGCTGCCTGGTTTCTCCTTGCAGCTTATAGTAAAATGCAAGAGGAAAGGAATAAGCTGAGAAAACCCCAATGCTTGATGAGAGTGGAGCCTAGAGTCCAGCCACCACCCCAATGCTTGAGGGTGGAATCATCACCCCAGGATTTGGGGAGTGCAGCGCCCCAGTATATGGGCAGTTTGGCCACTGGGCTAATCCATTTCTGTGGGCATGGAGCCAGGATCTTCTGATGAGGCTACTTCATTAAAGAGTGACCCACCTCATGCAGGATGGGTCTTAACCCTCTTACTAAAGTCCTTTTTAAGAGAATGAAATTCAGAGTCAAAAATATGGAAGCAAGAAGCTGAAAGCAACAAAACCCAGAAGAGAAGAGAGACCAGCAGATGCTGCCATGTGCCTTGTCATGTGGCAGAGGACCCAAGGATCACTGGCAGCCAGTCTTTGGGAAGAAAACATTGCCTTGATTTGGACCTTACAGTGTCAAAACTGTAAGCTTGCAAGCAAATAAATTACCATAGTTAAAGCCAGCCCACTTTATGGCAGCTGCTCTCAGCAGCCTAGCAAATGGAAACACCTGGTTGCTAGAGGCCATCCACATTCTTTGGCTCTTTGTCCCTTTCCTTCATAGCCAACAGTGGTGGTCAAGTGTTTCTCATGCTTCAAATCTCTCATGCCTTGTCTTCCATCATGTTTCTCTGACCCCAGTCAGTAAAATTCTTTGCTTTTATGGGCTCATGTGATTAGATTGGGACCACCCAAATAATCCAGGAGAATCTCAAGGTCCATAACACAAAGTCCCTTTTGTCATGTAACTTAACGTATTCACAGGTTCCAGGGATTAGGATACACACATCTTTCTGGGGTAAGGGTCACTATTCTGCCTACCACAGTGAACAACTTGATGTAATGGAGCCAGACACTAGTTTTTTCCAGCTCTGTACAAAGTTTAAAGGTTAATTGCAAACACTTCGTGTGGCCAAATCATCCCCACAAACACCATGACAGCCACTCTAGAGCTTCCCCTACATCTTCTGAAATTGCTGCTCTTATTTATTGTAAAATGGTCTTCACCCTTGTCAATGAACCCCTCCATCTACATAGCTCTCCTACATACTTAGTTTTAAGTTAGGGTAGCTGGGCCACTCTTGCCTGAACCTGGAATTTCCACAAATGGTGTCAGGAAACTCTTATACCATTGTATTGGGAATATATGCTCCAACAGGTTGTCATTTTTCCACTCTACTCTGCTTCAAGCTCGAATAAGTTGCTTACATCAAGATTGTATACAGAGAAAATACCAGTGTTAAAACCAATGTCGAAATCCCACCCTTATTGGAATTTTGCAAACTGGTTTGTTACAGTTTCTTAAAGCCACCAGGGCCCATTCTATTATCAGTTAGGATGCCTTCAGGTGCAAGTAAAGGAAACATTGCTCTTTCACATTACAAGAAGCACAGTCAGATCAGACTTCAGTGTTAATTCTGCAGCTCAGTGAATATAATCAAGGTCCCAGTTTTGCTCGCTCTCTCCCCCCTGACATTCTTGGCGGCAAACTGGTAGCAATGTGGCTGCAGCTTTTCCTGACATCACATCCAATTATAACATCCAGAGGAAGGAGAGAGACTCTCTCTTCCTGTGCCTCTCCCTTTGTTGTGAGGAAATGTTTTCCCAAAAGTCCCCCAATAGACTTCCCCTCTGGTTTTATTGCCAGAATTGGATATATGACCTAATTTTACAGCAAGACAAGGGAACAAAAACATGTCAGTTCATCAAGGCCTTCCTTGATCATCCTTTTTTAAAGATAGCAACTGCCCCCAACAGTACCCCCCAGCATTCCCTTCCAGGCCTTGATTTTCTCCTTAGCATTCATTGCCATATGTAGTGTTACTTGTACATTTTCTTCCCAACCACTACCCCAACCACCCACACACTAGAATGTCAGCTCCATGGTGATGGGTATTTAGGGCTTTTTTAAAATTCACCTAAAACAGTGCCTGGCACATAACAAGGTTCTCTCATTATTGCTAAATAAATGAGCAAATGATAACCCTTGAACCAATCAGGCCCTTGGAGCTGGAAGTAAATCTGCTTCCCCTTAGCCCTGTGGCTATGGGGGTAGGTGGATTACTGAACAAAACTGAACTTATCTTAAGAGTAGATACCTAGGAGTGAATGCTAGCTAGGCAGTTCTCATCCCTACTTTTAACCCTGTTTCTCTCTTCCCACTACCACCCACCCACCAATATTGGCCTGTGGTAATTTTGAAAAGACAGAGACTTAGTCATGTCGAATCTTCCATGGGTTTACTGGAATCGTAATCTTTCATTCCAAACCAGATTCGCAGAAACTTTTCAAAGCTCCATTCTTCTTATCATCTGGAGTAGAAGGAAACATTATCGACACTATCATTTCCAGCGGCATTATTTAATCCTTTGCTATTCCAAGATTTGTAATAAGTTATATAATTTCCTCCTCTACATCCAAGGAAGAAATTTCCCTTGATTTTACATACCATTAAGAAGGGGGTTTATCAAATGAAGACTGGAAATCACCAGATAATCTAAAGCAATTAGTTGAAGCAATAAAAGGAACTGGGGAGAGCAATTAGGCAGATGTCTAGCTATTTAAGCTCCCCCACCTGGGGGAGCCTGAGCAGCGCTTGAAGAGCAGGTGACCATGTTCCTCATTATTTTCAGGCTTCTGCAGCATAACTCATAATATCCCTATCATGTTCCATTCTCAAGTTCTTGAAATCCCCAAGGTAGGGGACCCACCAGGTCTCTCAAGGCATCTCTAAGCAGGCGCCTCCCTCAGAGAGGTATAGATCAAGTACCCCATTATGTCAGTCGTAGAAACTCTTTCTACTCTCTCTCAAAATGCCTGTCTTTATCCTTGTGAATCCTAGGGGATCGTTTGGTCTGTTCTTCACATATTACAGTTTAACAGTCCTGCTACAACCACTATGACAGAACCTAACCCAGGCTTCAGAGCCTCCTTCCCATTTGAACCCCTTCTCCCTAAATAACCCTGAACTTCCCTCAGCACCCAGGGGTCTCTTACCCTTTGCCGAATTGCTGCCATCACCACCTATCACAGGTTCTCCTCCTTTCCTCAAGAATTCTACACCTGGATTCTACACCTGGCTCTCCAAGTTCCTTCTCTGCAAGGCACTAGGGGACACTGATTTTGGCTTTATCATCTCTACAGTCAGCTCCACTCAAGGGAGTCTCTCTCTAGGTACCCTCTAGAAAACCCTAGCTATAATCCAGTGTTTTTTATTATTTATTTTCTTGCTTAAATTGTTCTGGGGTTGGCCATTAAGAACTACTTCAGTTTGGCTCCTATGTCTGTACAACACACATGCTTCCTTTTCTGAGCACTTTCTTAGATCCCAAGGCTCTTATTGCATTTTCCCTACCCTGTACTAGGAACCAATCACTTCTTTATGGAGCCCTAGAGTTCCTTTTAGTGAAGCATGGTGTTTAGAAACCAAGATCTGGGCACAAGGTATACTTATTGCTAATGTAGTGTCATTGCTTCTAAGCTCTCTCCAGTAGACAGAACTAGGAAGTACATATGTATATACTAGCCCATGTATGCACACATCTATATTATCATCTCTCTATAAATGTATCTCAAACCCCATGTTTATACTGATACCTGTGATTTCAATCCAACACATCTTTCATTTTAGCCTTCCCCCTTTCCTTATCTGTAATGTTTTTTTCTCCAACAGTGTGAAACCCAACTCTTCTTATCATGTTTATTCAATTCTAATATATACATTAAACATTTCAGGGCTTCCAATGCAGACCCCTCTGAGAAACATTTACTAGCTAGATTATAGCATTTGTATATAGTATTTTTCTTTAGTCTTACAATTTTCAGTTAAAATACTATTTTCCGAAGTTGCTTATATTCCTTTTTTAAAAAAATAAAAACCATAGTAATGATTAACATTATTTATTAAGCCCCTATTAGGTGCAAGACACTGTATTAGGCCCAGGTTTCATCATGTTTACCAATTTTTCTTTAAGGTTTTTTTTTTTTTATCCGGTACCAGGGATTGAACCCAGGACTTCATACATGAGAAGTAGGTGCTCAACCACTGAGTTACACCCACTCCCCTCATTCCTTTTTAAAAATAAGATCCTTGATTCTGAAGGCTTTCTCAAGCCACCTAACATCCCTCCTCACAATCTTGAAACCCATTCTATATGCAAGCAGTCTGAGAGCACTGGGTTTTGATGTCTTGATCCCTTTTCTTCTGGAAGGCAGGCATATTTAAACACTTTTAGGATCTTACTTTTTAAATCATACCTTTAGATCCTTAGCCTAAATAAGTGTCAAATATATATTGTGCCAGATCTTTAAATGTCTTTATAAGATTAAAGCTCTTAATTAAAGAGGGAAAATGGGTTTGACTCTTGTGTACATTGTATTTATACTTTATTATTTTTCTATACAATACTTTGGATGGCTGAGACAATCATTATAAATTTCTTTTTATTATTCTAAATTTGTATTATCCCCTTAAGTGGTATATTGGATTGCTATAGTTCACAACCTCCAGCCATAAAATACAAAGCAATAAAGTCTTCTAATTAATGCACACATATGCAAAGTTTGTAATTAAATGCAATGCTATAATTGGACCCAGTGCCCCATCTAACAAAACAGCAATAGTGATCAATTGGGTGGGGGTGAAGAGTAGCTGGAATACTAGTCATTGACATTGAATGTTTATTTACAGTAACTTAAAGAAAAAAACATTATTCCAGATTTTAGGGAGAAGAAATATCCATAAAACTAATAAGGAGAAAATCTGTCTTAATTTATCACCATAGAGGAGGATAAGGTCTATTATACTCATGACAAAATAAGGTGGGGTAAGACTACAGCAAATTTATGGATATGATCGCAAACAAAAAAACTTGTTGTTTGACTATAACAGCCCATGCATACTCCTACACACAGCCCCTCCCCCCCAAAAAAGTAATACACACCCCCTCCACCTCTGTTATTGGGAGTATTAAGTCCCTAGATCCATCTGAGTTTTTGTTCTACAAATGTCCATGTAATTTTTGCTGCAAATGGAGTTGTTCTATCTTTGACTGCAAGTATTTCCAATGATGGTGTTCAATGACCCACAAAAACATTTTTTCATGAATAACTTATTTCCAAATAAAAAAAGTTTAGAAGTTCTGAATTTTAAAAGAAATGGGAAAATAATCCAAGTATTAAGTTCATTTGAGGACCTAATTAACCAAAGCTGTTTCTCCCCTAGTATTCTGAGTGAGCACTAAATGTCACTGCCACCCACACTGTGGCCTAAGTCAGAGCCTGGACATCATTCACTACTCTCCCCTTTCTCTGTCCCAAGGCACATCCACTCCAACAATAAATTCTACCAGTTCTATCCCCAAAATGTGGCATGAATTCACTTACAACTTTCAGTCTCTACTGCAACAACCTTACTCCAATGTACCAGCATCTATTAGTTACTGCTATTCCCCTTTAATTTTTCTCCTCTGATATTTATTTTGCCCACCATGAACCCATCTTCTGTACTGCAGCCAAGTGAGAGATTTTTCACAAACACAGATATGATCATATCAGTCTTCTGATTAAAGAATGTTAAAGGCTTCCCGTGTCCCTCTGGATGAAAGACCATCCTTGGTCTGGTCCCTGTGGGGGACTCGTCTTACCCCACACTTCACCTAGTCCCAGAACTCAAGCCCACAAGCTTCCTTCAGTTCCTCTCTCTCTCATCCCTCCCTCTCTGCCACACCTGGTTAATTCCTATTCATTCATCTCTCAATTCCAACATCACCTCCTCTAAGAAGCCCTCCCTGAGCCCCATTGTCCTAAGGCAGAGTACCTCTCACATCATTGCAGAATCATATATTCCATTCATATACCTGGTCTTTCTCTTCATGGCACTCAGTTTAGTTGAAATTTTGCATTTGAAAAATAACTGTCTTACCATGAACTAAAAAGAATTATATCTATTTCCATTTTTAAAAAATAATACCCTTAGCACCAAGCAGAGTCAGTGACTGGCACTCAAGTGATCAATAAACATTTGTTGCATGAATACCACATAAAGAATAGTCAGAATATAAAGAATTTTCCCTTTTTTATCAAACATCAACCGCAGGTGGAATAAAAACCTGCCAATACACGTGAATCTCCTATGGTGATCCCTGAAGTTCTGCTGAGCCCAAGACAGATGGAAACCCTGCAGCAGCCTCACAGAGCGGCTACTAGATATGACACACATACAAAGCAGAGCGCAGGGTGAATGCTCCAGGGCAGAGAGCCAGCAGCCTGTTGACATCCATAAAATACAAGCCTAGCCCTGTCTTTGACCCTCTCAGGCACGGTAAAACATGGTAAAGATGTAGAGAAAGGATGGTCTGCTTTTCTGGAAACATTACAGAAAATTTGAATATCTGACCAATATTTTAATATACGACCACTTAGCAGCCACTTGTATTACCTGATAATGTGTAATATTTTCGATCTCAAAGAGCAGTAGAGTCAGATGCTTCAGTTATTTTTTCTTCTTCCTGCCATTTCCAGTGACTCAGTGTAGTGAGATAAAAAAAATAAAGGTAATGCTTTCTGGTCCTCCCTTTTCTAGCTCCCACAAAAACAATCGCACCCTGACCACGTAGGGCGTGGGTGGCAGGAGAGTGAACCACCTGAGGAGAAGAGATGGCTGCCTCCAGGAGGGAGCCCCAAGCCAAACTCTGGGCCTGGGGTGTGTAATGAAAGCTAGCCTGTACTGGAATGTGGTCAGTAGGCAGGGATGTGACCCCAGGGTGCCGGCTGAGCCCTACAAAGGATTTTCAAGTGGCAGAAGTTCTGGGCATCAGATGGTGCCTAAGGCATGGACTGTAAAAGATGCTAGAAGCAGATCCAATGCTAAGAAAGGGGATAGTGGGAAATAGACAAGCGGAATCAAGGACAATGGCCAAGCAAACTTGGTTTGTGAAGGGTATGAGGACCAAGAAACAGAAGAGAGAAAGCCCATCAGGCAAAACACTCCCTCCTTATCACACTCATGTGTCCTTGGATCTTGTGGAGATTTCATAAGACTCCAGGTCCTTAATGGTTTCGTTTGTCCCTCTGACGAATCTGCCAAGAAAATCTCCAAGCCTGGATCAATTCAACTACCTATCTTTCCATTCATATACCTGATCTGCCGATTATGTACCTCAGGAGAAAGTTATCCTAACTGTGCAGGATGGCTCCAGGCAGCCTTCTCAGGTCCCATTCAAAACTCTTAACATCCCTGTGGACTTTTTTAAACCTTCTCTGCTCCCATCAAGTCACAGCCCCACCTTCACTATCAATTATATCTTCTATTTTGTGCAGAAATAAAAGCCATATGGCAAGAAGTCTTGCACCTCCTACCCCTACACTTTCACCTGAAAAAGTGTCTGGATCTTTACCATCTTCTAAGAAATATTCTACTGGTGTTTAAGGCTAAGTGCTCCACATGTACTCAGGATTACAGACCATCCAAGTTTTCAGAAGTCTTGCTCCATTAAATACATCCTCTCTTCCTTTCCTCCATCTTCAATTTCTTCCTTGCTCCTCACACTTAGCAAATAACTCTCTCCCCCACCCCACCCCCCAAAAATTAAAGTTTTCCTTTTGTCTCTTTCCTTACAAACTTTGTCAGGTATCTTCTATACTTAAAGATTTACATTTTCACCTCCTTTTCACCTGTCACAGCAGAAATAGCTCTCACCAAGTCAACAACCTGCTCATGATCAAACCCAAAGGACACTTCTGTCTTTATTTTGTTCATTGCATTTGACATTGTTGACCGCTTTCTCTTCTTTTTGCTTCCTTGGCATCACTCTTTCCTATGCTTGTCCTCACCATCTGTCCATTCTTTCTTGGTCTCTTTTGCTGGCTTCTCTCCTCCTTTCTCTGCCCACAGTGCACATATAAGAGCTCACCTTTCCCAGCCACTACAACCACATTTAGAGGTGACTTTCAAATAGTCAGCCTTTAGTTCCAGACTGTCATGCCCAAGAATCTACTAAAAGTCTCAATTTGGACATCCCAGAATTCTAACTTATCACATCCCAAATGGAACTCCTATTCTTCCCTACAAAAATGCTTTCTTTTATAGGCCTTGACCAGATACTCACTTCACCCCTAGTCCAAACCAAAAGCCTGACAGCCAGCCTAGATTACTGCCTTTCCTTTACCGTTCACACCCAACTGGTCAACAAATACCACCGATTCTGCCTCTACAATA
>PVKH010049120.1:0-10131 GCA_004027955.1 Chaetophractus vellerosus | reverse complement strand
ATGGAACATGTTTGTTCAGAGAAGAATCAGAGCAAGAAAGAAAGGTCAACTTCACTAGTGAGCTTCAGTTCCCCATGGCCAGTGGGTCTTTCTCCACAGCCATTTCTGTTGCAAATGGAAGGACCCCAGTTTCCTCCCTGCCAGGAACAAATAAGTAGTGGGAGGGGTGAGGAGCCAGATGCCATAAAATTGCATACTTAACTTTAGCCAGACAGTCTCCAGTGAATGTTTACATATGGTTGGAGGAAAAGGAGAAAGGACATGCCAGAAGACCACTATCTGCTAGGGGATGAGTTTTATGCCTCAAAGGACCCAGAGAAGGAAGTCTGCCCACATTTATAAGCCATCCTAGATGTAAGGCTTATTTGTGAGTCACGGAGAAGAATGAGGGGGCATGTTTGGACTGTTCATTTCCACAATTTTCAATTGTCACATATAAAATATTATTCTTCATTTAACTGTTTCATCATTCTACATATAAAATCTTTCTTAACTCACAGGCCATAAAAATAAGGTGGCAGATTTCATTTGGCTCCTGGGTTAGCCAAAACTAGATGACCCTTAAACTAGATAATTTCAAATATTCAAAATATTTTTAAATTATTGTTCCTGTTACTAGTCAATTCTTCTTTGATCAGTTCCATCTCATTCTTATACTTGGTTTAGTTTCCTATGTGGCTCAAAGCAGATATACCATGAAATGGGGTGGTTTAAACACGGGAATTTCTTAGCTTACAGTTTGAGACTGAGAAAAAATGTCCAAATCAAGGCATCATTGAGATGATGCTTTCTTCCCAAAGACTGGCTGCTGCAAGGTTTGGATCTTCTGCCACATGGCAAGGCACATGGCAGCATCTGCTTGTGCCTTGTTTTGTTACTTTCAGCTTCTTGCTTCTGTGGCTTTCTCTTCTTTGCCTTAATTTTGTTCTTTTATAAAGGATCCAGTAATAGGATTAAGGCCTATCCTAATTGAGGTTGTTTCCACCTTCACTGATGTAGCCTTGTTAAAAGGTCCTACTAAGAAGGGGTCCATACCATAAGAATAGTTTAGATTTAACAGCATGCTTTTCTGATATATATATACAGCTTCAAACCACCAGAGATAATAAATAAAATAAAAATTTTTAAATCCATGAGCTGTTAGAATTGATATTGTCAATATGACTATACTTCAAAATTGATCTACATAGTCAATAAAATCCCTATCAAAATTTTAGATCTCTTATTGGCAGAAATTGACAAGCTGATCATAAATGTCATATGGAAATACAAGAGACCTAGAATAGAAGAAAAATATTGACGGACACACATTTTGTACTTTCAAATCTTAACAAACAGTTTCAGCGTGGCATTGGCATAAAGCTATACCCATTACAGTAATACAATATTTATAAATCTTTATACAATCTGACTTTTATAGTTAATTGATAAAAATCACAACATAAAAAAATCAATAAAATTTGTGGTGGTTTGAAGCTGTATGTACCCCCATAAAAGCATGTTCATAAATATAATCTATTCCTTTGAGTCTGAACCCATTATAAGTAGGATGTTTTGATGAGATTACAAGAAAACTTGGTCCACCTCAATCAGGATGGGTTTTAATCCTATTATTGGAATCCTTTAGAAGCTGGATGATATTCAGACAAAAAGAATGGCACAGAGGGAGCAGGCAGAAACTAAAACCAAGACATCCCAGAAGAGAAAGGCCAAAAGAAGCCACCATGTGCCTTGCCATGTGACAGAGAAGCCAAAGATCACCAGCAGCCAGCCCCAGAATGTTGGTCTTTGGGAAGAAAGTATAGCCTTGAAAACACTTTGATTTGGACTTTCTTTTGGCCTCAAAACTGTAAGCCAATAAATCCCCTTCTTTAACCTGGCCCATTTCATGATATTTGTTTGAGCAGCTTACAAAACTAAAAGACAATTCAATAAGGAAATAAAATTATTTTCAACAAATGATACTGAGACAACTGGATACCTACATGCAAAGAATGAAGTTGGACCCCCACCACACATCATATGCAAAAATTAACTAAAAAAATCATAGACCGAAATGTCCAACCTAAATTATATAACTCATAGAGAAATACATAGAATTAAACATTTGTGTCTTTGGTTTAAGCAATAGTTTTTTAAATATGACACCAAAACAGAAAAGTAGAAATATTAGACTAAATTTTTTAACAAGATGCTTCAGTGGATACTATCAACAACCCAAAGAATTATAGAAAAATATTTGCAAACTACATGTCTGATAAGGGTTTAGTGTCCAGAATATATGTATAACTCTTTCAGGAGAACTGAAATATTACAATTTCAAAATATGGGCAAAGTATTTAAATATACAGTTCACCAAATATAAATATACAGTTCACCAAAGAAGATATACAAATGCCTCCTCAGTAAATGAATAGATGCTTAATATTATTAATTAACATTGAAATGTATATCAAAACCACAATGACATGCTAGGGTCAAAAAGATAAACAACAATAACTGTTTGCCAGTATGTGTATCACTTGGAATCCTAATACATTGCTTAAAAAATTGTGAAAGTTTGTAGCTACTTTAGAAAAACTTTTGTCAACTCCTCAAGTAAACATAGGTATATCATATGACCTAGGAATTCCTCTCCTAGGTATATGACAACTATAAATGGAAAGATGTTGATGCAAATACATGTACACAAAGTTTCATAGAAGCATGATTCTTAATAGCCCAAATGTGAAAACAATGTTCATTGACTGGTAAATGGATAAACAAAGTATGGTATATTCATGCAGTGGGGTATTCTTTGGCAAAAGAAAGGAACCAAGCAATGATACATGTTACAATATGGATGAACCTTGAAAAAACTATGCTAAATGAAAAAAGCTAAAGGACAGATAACATATTATATGTGATTCCACTATTATAAAATGTACAGAAAATAAAAATTTATAGAGACAAAGTAGATTTAGTGGGAGTCTAGTTCTGGGGGAAGGACAATATTTTGTTTATATCACCATGTGTGGGGTAAGATAAGACCAGACTTGGATCAAGAGAAAGAGACTTGGAGAGATTTAAAGATTTATTATACTCGCAGGTCCCTGGGAAGAGAGCAGTATGCCATTCAGGACCACATGGGGAAAACACCAGAATTGGCCATGAGGCAGAGAGTGCAAGTGGAACTGAGAAAATGTCTTCATTGTGGTTTCCATGGGAAGCATGCAAGGATGGAATAGGGGCATGCCAGCATGGAATTGGCTAGCTATATTTGAATTGATGTTTGGCCAGTTGGAGAATGTTTATTGTAAGGAAGGTAGGGTCAGATGTTTAGGTGAATTTTAGCACCTGGGGATTACTAAGGATGTTAAAGTATTAATGTACAGAAGCTACGAAATGTGGTTAATACAGATGGGTTGGGAGTAATGGGGTAGATCTGCTAATAAACACTGGGTTTATGTGTGATTAAAATATACTATAACTAGATAATGGTAAAAGTTTCACAACTCCATTTATATATTAAAAACCATGTAATTGTACACTTTGGATTTTATGATACATAATTATACCTCAATAAAGCTTCCATAATATTTTTAATGCACATAAATATGCAGGGGTTCACCAGGATCAGTGGTTATAAACCTCCAAGCATTCCAAACCAATGTAATATGAACTGTTTCAATGATTCCCATATCATATTCTGAAATCTGAACTTCATTTTCTCTCATGACTACTCTGACATTCTCAAACAATATCATATTTTCTAAGCAACCTTGGAAAGGTTCTTGAGTCACTATGGGATGAAAAACTGGAGCCTCCAAGAATGGAGGAATGGGGGTTTATATCAGACATTTTACAAATTCCAGGTAAGTCTATCCATGAAATACCTGACTTTATGAATGACGTTTTAATTCTTCATTTGATCCTCTTAACTTGCTTATATAAAAGTTATTACAACCCATATGAAGAGAATTATCAGTGATTTTTTTAGTTTTAGCTTCTATATGTGGGTTGTTGATTAGTTTAGAGTTAAGTTTATATATGGTATGAGGTAAGGATCAACTTTCATACTTTTTCAAGCAGTTATCCAGTTTGTTGAAGAAATTACTTACCTCTTGACTGGACTTAGGACTCTTATCAAGAATCAATTCTCCTTGCCAAGAAAAATGAGGTAGTTCCAAAAGCTGCAAGAGAAAAGCAATATGTTAATACAAGAGATTCCCAATAAGATTAAATGCCAATTTCTCATAAGACATCATAGAGGCAAGAAAGAAGTGGAGCAAAATATTTGATGTGCTGGAAGAAAACAATTGCCAACCAAAAATTTTATATCTGGTATGACTGTCTTCCAAAAATAAGGAGAGATTAAGCAACTCCCAGATAAAAGCTGAGGGAGCTCATCAAGACTAGATCTGCCCTACAGGCATTGCTAAAGGAAGTTCTTCAGACTAAAATAAAGGACAATAGAGAGTGCATCCAAGCAGCTCAAGGAAAGAAAGACCTCAGGTAAAGGCAACCACATGGGTAATTATAAATGCCAGTAATATTATATTGTATTTTTGTATGTTACTCCAGGTTTTACTTCTCACAGCTTCTGAAATGCAAAAGAATAAAGGTAATGATAAATCTATGGTTTTGCACATACAATATATGAAGAATGATTTGTAACAAGTACAACAAAAATGTGGAAGGAAGGAGGAGAACAGTACAGTGTATGCGTATGCTATTGAAATTAAGTTAGTATAAAATCAACCAAGATTGATATAGATTTATGATGTTAAATTTAGCCCCATGGTAAACACAAGGTAAATATATGAAAAATATTTTCAGAAATGAATGAGAAGGGACTCAAAATGGTACATTGGAAAAAATCAAATAAGTATGAAAGTAAGCATTAAATGAAAAATTGAGGGATGAATAAAAAGGTATAAGACTTACAAAGATCAGGAAGCAAACTGACAAAAGAAATTCCTGCATTATCAGTAGTGATTTTAAATGTAAATGGAATAGTCTCCAATCACAAGGCAGAGATTGGCAGAATGGACAAAAATAAGTATGACCAAACTATATACTGCTTATGAGAGACCCAATTCAAATTCAAAGACATAAGCAGGTTGAAGGTGAAAAGATTGAAAAAAAGATACATGATTTCATAACCAAAAGAGAGTGGGGTCGCTACATAATATCAGGAAAATGGACTTTAAGTCAAAGACAGTTATGAGGGACAAAGAAGGTCATTATATAATGATGAAGTTGTCAATTCAACAAGAACACAAAACAATTGTAAATATATATGTACTTAACAGCAGAGCCCCAACATGTATGAGGCACATATTTGTACATTTGAAGGGAGAAATATATGGTTCTACATTAATATTAGGAAAGTTGATTGCACCACTTTAAAAAAATGCAAGAATATCCTTCTGTGAACTAGAATGGATGTACATAATTATTGCAGGGTGGTAGGAATGTGGAGAAGCATGGGAAAAATACAATTAATATAATCTATTGACTGTATTTAACAGCAATACTGCAATATTCTTGCATCAATGCCAAAGATGTATTTTGTTAATATTAGGGGGTAGGGAAAAATATGCCACATGTACACTATGGACTATAGTTAGTGGTAATAGTCTGATGATATTATTTCATAATCTGTAACAAATATTCCACAATAGTTCAGTGTGTTGGTGGAGGGGTGTTGTATGGGAATTCTGCACATGTGCACGGTTGTTTTGTAGGTTCACAACTTCTGCACTAAAAATACATTTGAAAAATGGATAGAACATCTAGACAAAAGATCTATAAGGAATAGAAGACTTGATTGAAAATCTAAACCAGCTAGACCTAACTGTCATTTATAGAACACTTCAGCCAATAGCATCAAAACATACATTCTTCTCTGCTGCAGATGGATCGTTCTCCAGGATAGACCATTTACCAAGTCACAAAAAAATCTTAATAAAGTAAAAATTATTGAAATCGTACAGTATATCTTCTCCCACCCCAAAAGAATGAAGAAAAAATTCAATAACAGAAGGAGAGCTGGAAGTTTCACAAATATGTGGAAATTAAACAATATAGTCCTAAACAACCAACGGCCCATAGAATAAATCACAAGGGAAAATAAGAAATATCTTGAGGTGAATAAAAACTAAAACACAACATGCCAAAATTTATGGGATGCAGCACAGGTTTGCTCAGAGGGAAATTTATACCTCTAAATGCTTACATTATTAAAGAAGATATATCTCAAATTAGAGAACTTACCTCACTACTGAAAAATATGGAAAAAGAGGAGCAAACTAAACCTACACAAAGAAGAAAAAAAGAAATAACAAAGATAAATGAAATAGAGAATTAAAAGCAATAGAGAGAATCAACAAAGCTGAAAGTTAGTTCTTTGAACACACCAATGAAATTGGCAAATTCTTAGCAAGAATGACAGAGAAAAATAGAAAAAGGATGCAAATAATAAAAACTAGAATTGAATGCAAGACATTACGATTAATCCCACAGGAAAGAAAAAGGATTATAAGGGATACTATGAATAGTTGTATGCCAACAAGTTAGATAGCCTAGATGAAATGGGCAAATTCCTAGAAACGCGCAAACTGCCTTAACTCACTCAAGAAGAAATAGAGGATCTTATTAGATTAATAATAAAAATAGCAATTGAATTAGTAATCAAAATACTCTCCCCAAAACAAAAGCCCAGGACCAGATGACTTCACTGGTGAGTTGCGCTAAACATTCCAAGAATAATTAACACCAATCCCACTCAAACTCTTGCAAAAAATTTTAGAGGATGAAATACTAGCTAATTCAATCTGTGAAGCCAATATTACCACAATACCAAAGCCAGTTAAAGATATCCCAAGAAAAGCAAATTACCGAAAAATAACCCTTACGAATAGGCATACAAAAAGCCTCAATAAAACGCTAGCCAGTTAAATCCAGCAGAAAGAATTATACATCCTGATCGAGTGGTATTTAACCCAGGAATGCAAATCAATTAATATAATAGTTAAGCATAAGAAAATCAATTAATGTAATAGTCTATATTAAAAGAATGAAGAAAACACCCACATAATCATCAAAATTGATGCAGAAAAGCCATTTCTGAAAATCCAGTATTACTTATTCATAAAACACTTAGAAAACTAGGAATAGATGGAAACTCCTTCAACAAGATAAAGGACATATATGAAAAAGCTACAGCAACATCATACTCAATAGTGAAATATTCAATCTTTTTACCCTAAGATCAGGAACCAGACAAGGATGTACCATAGTTATTCAACACATACTGGAATTCTACACAGAGCATTTAGGCAAGAAAAAGAAAGAAAAGGCCAACAAATTGGAAAGGAAGAATTAAAACAGTTCTCTATTTGCAGATGAGTTAATCTTATAAATAGAAAATCCTGAAAAACCCACACAAAAGCTCCTCGAGCTAAATAAATAAATTCTGCTGAGTGGTTGGGTACAAGATAAACATGCAAAAATGAATTGTGCTTTAATACTCTCATAATTAATAATTTGAAGAGGAAATCAAGCATAAAATTCCATTATTACATTTATAATAGCAACTAATAGAAGGAAATATCTAGGAATAAATCTCTCCAAGGATGTAAAGGACCTATAGTGTATGGAAAGCTATAAAGCATTGCTAAAAAATCAAAGAAGACATAAATAAAATGAAGATCATAGTATGTTCATGGTTTGGAAGATTAATATTGTTAAGATGTCAATTCTACCCAAAGCAATTTATAGAGTCAATGCAATCCAAATCAAAATTCCAACAGCCTTCTTTGCAGAAATGTAAATGCCAATCATTAAATTTATAGGGAAGGGTAAGTGGTCCTGAAAAACCAAAACCATCTTGATAAAGTAAAACAAAATTGGAGAACTCACAATTCCCAATTTTAAAACTTATTACATAGCCACAGTAATCAAAATGTCATGGCACCAACAAAAGGACAGACATATAGATTAATGGAATTGCATTAAGTGCTGAGAAAACAACTCACATTTATGGCCCACTGATTTTTGACAAGGAGGCAAAGACCACTCAATTGGGAAAGAATATTCTCTTTAACAAATGGTGCTGGAAAATTGGAACTCCATTTGCAAGAGAATGAAGGTGGTCCCCTACCTCACTACCTATAAAAAATGCAGGTTAAAATGGATCATACACCTAAATATAAGAACGAAAACTTGAAAGAAGAACTAGGAGAAAACATACGGAAGCAAATTCAAGAACTTATGATCGGCAATGATTTCTTAGACTTTATACCCAAACCATGAGGAACAAAAGAAATAGATAGTTAAATGGGATTTCGTTTACAATAAAAACCTTTCGTTCTTCAAAGTAGTTCATCGTAAGAGTAAAATGACAACCCACATAATGGGAGAAAATATTTGGAAACCATGTATATGATATTGGTTAATATCTGGAATATATAAAGAAATACTATAACTTTATAACAAAAATTCAGATACCTAATTACAAAATAGGCAAAAGATTGAATAAACATTTGTTTGAAGAAGCTATACAAATGGCCAAAAGCACATGAAAAGATGCTCAACATCAGTAGTCATTAGGAAAATGCAAATCAAAGCCAAAAACCAAATACCATTTCATACCAAACAGAATGACTACTATTTAAAACAAAAATGGATAATTAGCAAGTGCTAGAGAAGAGGTGGAAAAATAGGAACAGACATTCATTGCTGGTGTGAATGTAAAATGGAGCAGCACTGTGGAAGGCAATTTTTCAGTTAAGACAGTACAGAATTACCAAATGACCCAGTAATCCCACCACTAGTTATATACCCAAAAGAATTGAAAGTAGGGACTTGAATAGGTATTTGAACACTATTGTTCTTAGCAGCATTACCCATAGTTACAAAAAGATGGAAGCAACCAAATTGTCCATTAATAGATGAATGGATAAACAAAATGTGATATATTCATATGGTAGAATAGTATTCAGCCTTAATAAGAAAGGAAGGCCTAACACATGTGACATTATAGAAGAAATGTGAAGACATCTTATTGAGTGAAATAAAACAGACACAAAGGGACAAATATTTTATGATCTCATTGATAGAGTATATTTAGAATAAGCAAATTCATAGGAAATTAGAATACAGGTTACTAGGGGCTGGTGTGGGGATAGAGAACGGGGAGTTAATGCTTAATAGGTACAAAATTTTTGTTTAGGGTGATGGAAAAGTATTGGTATGGATGGTGGTGATGGAAGCTCTATGATATATATTTGTATTTAAAAGAGGACATTTAAGGTTGTATATATGCTACTGGAATAAAAATTTTAAAAACACACAGGACTGTACAACAGAAATTATGAAACCTCTTGTAAGCTAAGCACTATATTTAATAGTGTAATTATAATAATATTCTTTCTTTAATTGTAACAAAGGTACCACATTAATGCAAAGTAATAGGGAATACTCTGTGTGAGAGCGAGTTCTACGGGATTTCTGTATTTTCCCAATGATTTCCTGTGAAACTATAACTTTTCTAATAAGCATGCTAAAATAACAATTTTCCATCGGTGTCTGATCATGTTCCTGAACTCTTAATTCTATTACCTTGGTCTTTTATCTGTCCTTGCGCCAGTACCACATTATTTTGATTACTGTTGCCTTGTAATGCCTTTTGAAATTAAGAAGTGTGAGTCCTCTAACTTTGAACTTCTTTTACAATATGATTTTCACTAATCCAGGCCCTATATCCTTCCATAAAAATGTGATGGTTAGCTTTTCCATTTAGGCAAAGAAAGCTTTTCGAATTTTGATTTGTTTGCATTGAATCTGTAAATTGGTGTAAAAAACGACATTTTAACAACATTTAATCTTCCTACTCGTGAACACAGACGTCTTTCCATTTATTTAGGTTCTTTAATTTCTCCTAACAATGATTTGTAGTTTTCCATATAAAATTCCTTTACAGTTTAATTTATTCTTAGATATTGTAATGGTTTGAGTTTAAATTAATTATGAATTCCAAAAATATAAATTAGATTATGTTTGTAAGCTCATCTGTTCATCTGGGCATGATTAAGTTATGAGTAGGGCGTTAATTGCCACGTCAGTGAGACGTTGAGCCCCACCCCT
>PVKH010049119.1:0-10132 GCA_004027955.1 Chaetophractus vellerosus | reverse complement strand
AACAAAAAACCCCACAAACGCATGGGATGCAGTTAAGGCAGTGCTGAGGGAGAAATTTATACCTCTATGTGCTTACATTAAAATGGAAGAAAAACTTCAAATCAGAGACCCAACCTCAAAACTGGAAGCACTAGAAAAAGAAGAGCAAACTAAACCCAAAGCAAGCCGAAGGAAGAAAATAACTAAGTTTAGAGCAGAGATAAACAAAACAAAAAACAAACAAACAAAAAAAACAATAGTGAGAATCAACAAAACCAAAAGTTGGTTCTTTTAAAAGATCGATTAAATTGACAAAACTGTAGTCTGATGAAGAATAAGAGAGGGGATACAAATAATGAAAACAAAAAATGAAAAGGGGGACATTACTACCAACCCTATTGAAATAGAAATGACTACAAGAAGATACCATGAGCAACCGTATGCCAACAAATTAGATAACCTAGATGAAATAGACAAATTCTTAGAAACACAAAAGCTACCTACACTGACTTAAGAAGAAATAAAAGATCTCAGCACACCAATTACTGGTAGAGTGATTGAATCAGTAACCAAAAACCTCCCAAAAAAGAAATGTTCAGGACCAGGTGGCTTCACAGGGTAATTCTACCAAACATTCCAGGAGAACTAACTCCAATTTTGTTCAGACTCTTCCAAAAAATTAAAATGGAGGGAACACTCCTAATTCATTCTATGAGACAAAGATCAATCTCATACCAAAGCCAGATGAAGATACTAAAAGAAAACTACTGACCAATACCTCTGTGGCAGTTTGAGATTACTTTATGAATCCCCCAAAGAGAAAAATTATGTTTTTAAACTACTCTATTCCTGTGGGTGTGGTACCCTTTGATTGCATTAAATTCAGTTGAGGGTCCTTTGATTAGATTACTTGATAAGATCACTTTAGGGCTTTTGATTAGACCATATAAGTGGAGCATGATTCATGTTGAGTCTCTGTCCTCTTGCTGGATCTGATAAAAATGGAGACACAGAGAGAGACACACGCACACACAAAAACACAAGAAAAAGAAGCACTGTTTTTGACCCTGCCATCTGAGAGAACACTAGAGGATCACTTAAGCATGAAGCCCCCAAGAGGCTGGGTCCATGGAGGAGCTCAAGAGGAGCCAAGGCCTGCTATATGCCTGATAGTTTACAGCTGAACTCAAGAAGAAAACAGAGACTGAGAGAGGAGGCCCAGTAAGAGACAAGCTCTATGCCAGGTTTGCCTACAGCTGCAGAAAGACAGAGACCTCAGCAGAGATCAGTGGCCATCTTGCTTCCCCATGTGACAGCTGACTTTGGTGAGAAAGTACCTCTTATGGAGATTTCACAGCCTTGGAACTGTAAGCTTTTATCCCAAATACATCCCCTTTATAAAAGCCAACACATTTCTAGTACTTTGCCTCAGCAGACCTTCAGCAAACTAAAACAACCTCTTATAAATATAGATGCAAAAATCCTCAACAAAATAATAGCAAAACAAATCCAACTGCATATTTAAAAAATTATGCAGCATGATCAAGTGGGATTTATTCCTGGTAGGCAAGGTTGGTTCAACATAAGAAAATCAGTTAGCGGGGTGGATGTGACTCAAGTGGTTGGGCGTCCGTCTCCCATAAGCAGGGACCTGGGTTCGATCCCCGGGACCTCCCAGTAAAATAAAGAAACATATACAAGGAGTGCGGGTGTGCCAGGGCCCGCCGAGCCATGCAGCAAGATGATGATGTAACAGGAAAGAGACACAAGGGAGAGCGAAGATGAGACATGCCAGAAAACCAGGCACTGAGGTGGCGCAGGTGGCAGAATGCCTCTCTCCCACATTGGAGGTCTCCGGGTTCAGGTGCTGGTGAAACAGGAGGAGAAGGATCAGAAGAGGGGGCAGGAAACAGACACACAGAATTGCCCAGCGAATGGACACAAAAATAATAATAACAAAATAATAGCAAAACAAATGGGGGGGGGGTTAAAATAGATAACAAACAAACAAACAAATAAATAAAAATAAATCTTAAAAAAGAAAATCAACTAGTGTAATATACCACATTAACACAATGAAGGAAAAAAACCCCACATGATAATCTCAATTGATGCGGAAAAGGGATTTGAGAAAACAAAGCACAACTTCCTGATAAAATCACTTAAAACACTTGGAATAGAAGGAAACTTCCTCAATATCAGAAAAAGACATATATGATTAGCCCACAGTTAATATCCTACTTAATGGTGAAAGACTGAAAGCTTTCCCTCTAAGATCAGGAACAAGACAAGGATATCAACTGTCACCACTGTTATTAAACATTATACTGGAAGTACTTGCCAGAGCAATTAGGCAAGACCCTCACAGAGATCAGCAACCACCTTGCTTTAACCCACGGCAACTGACTTTGGTGAGAAAGGAACCTTGAGTTGGACTCTTCAGGGCCTTGTAACAGTATGCTTTTACCCCAAGTAATTACCCTTTATAAAAGCCAATCGATTTCTGGTACTTTGCATCAGCACCCCTTTTGGCTGACTAATACATGATCCTATATACTTAAATCCTGAAAAATCCACCAAAAAAAGCTTCTAGAGGTAATAAATGAATTCAGCAAAGTGGTGAGGTATAATATAAACACCCCAAAACAAATAGTGTTTCTATATACAAGCAATGAACAGTTAGAAGAAGAAAATTCTATTCACAACAGCATCTAAAGGAATTAAATATCTAGGAATAAATCTTATCAAGGGTGTAAGGACTTGTACACAGAAAACTACAAAACAATGCTAAAATAAATCCAAGAAAACCTAAATAAATGGAAGGACATTCCATGTTCATGGATTGGAAGACCAAATATCATTAAGATGTCAATCATACCCAAAGCAATTTATAGAGTCAATGCAATTCCAATAAAAATTTCAACAAACTTCTTAGCAGAAAAGAAAAAGCCAATCATCAAATTTATATGGAAGGGTAAAGGTCTCCAAATAGCTAAAACCATCTTGAAAAAGAAAGCATAATTTGTAGGAGTCATGCTTCCTGATCTTAAAACTTATTACAAAGCCATAGTATCAAAACAGCATGGGGGAGCAGATGTAGCTCAGTGGTTGGGTGCCTTCTTCCCTTGTACCAGGTCCCAAGTTCAATCCCCAGTACCTCCTAAAACAAACAAACAAACAAACAAACAAACAAACAAAAGCACCAACTCTCATTGGGGAGTGGATGTAGCTCAGTGGTTGAGCACCTGCTTCCCATATACGAAGTCCTGAGTTCAATCCCTGGTATCTCCTAAAACACACACACACACACACACTCACACACACACACACACACAAAACCCCAGAATGGTACTGGCACAAGGACAGACATATAGACGAAAGGAATGAAATTGAGAGCTCAGAGATCAACCCTTACATTTATGGCCAACTGATTTCTACAAGTGGACAAAGACCACTTGATTGGGAAAAAAACAGTCTCTTCAACAAATGGTGCTGGAAAAACCAGAAATCCTCATGCAACAGAATGAATGTGGACCCCTACCTCTCACCATATGCAAAAATTAATTAAAAATGAATCAACGACCTAATTGTAGGAGATAATACTATAAAACTCTCACAAGAAAACATAAGGAAATATCTTCAGGACATTGTAGTAGGCAATGGATTTTTATACCAAATACACAGGCAACAAAAGAAACAATGTATCAAAGAACATTATCAAGAAAGTGAAAGACAACCTGCAGAATGGGGGAGAAACATTTGGAAATCATATATCTGATAAGGGCTGAATATAAAGAATATATAAAGAACTCCTACAACTCAACAACAAGAGACAACCCGATAGAAAAATTGACCAAGGATTTGAATAGACATTTTTCCAGAAAAGATATTCAAATGGCTAATAAATACATGAAAACATGCTCAATCATTAGCCATTAGAGCAATGCAAATTAAAACTACAATGAGATACCACTTCACACTCACCAAGATGGCTATTATTTTAAAAACTGAAAATAGTAAGTACTGGCAAGGACTCAGAAAAATAGAAATCTTTGTACATTGTTGGTCAGAATGTAAAATGGTGCAGCCACTGTGGAAAACTGTTAACAGAAAGTTAAACATAGAGTTACCATGTGGCCCAGCAATTCCACATCTAAGTATATTCTCAATAAGAACTGAAAGTTGGGATTGTACCTGTATTTGTACATCATTGTTCATAGCAGCATTATTTACAAAAGCCAAAATGTAGAAGCAATCCAAATGGCCTTCAACAGATTAATGGATAAACAAAATGCGGCATATCCATACAATGGAGTTTTATTCAGCCATAAAAAGAAGTGAAGTGCTGGTGCATGCTATAACATGGATGAGCCTTGGGGACATCGTGTTAAGTGAACTAAGTCGGACACAAAAAGACAAATATTGTTTGGTTTCTTTTATACGAAATACTTAAAGTAAGCAAATTCATGGAGACAGAATGCAGAATAGTGGTTTTCAGGGGCAAGGGTAGGAGGGAATGGGAAGTATTGCTAAATGAGAATGAATCTGGGTTTGGGATGATGAAAATAGTCTGAAAATAGTATTGAAAGTTACACAGTTCGTAAATGTACTTATTGTCAAAGAATTGTCCACTTAAAATGGTTAAAATGGTTTTTGTGTTACGTATATATTTACTACAATTAAAAATAAATAATTTTTCAAATTGTACCAGGCTAGAGAGGAAGAGAAAAGCACTAATAGGGGCAGGGAAGGTGTCAGTCAATAGCCAGGGGAACTGAAATACAGTGATCCTTAACTAGACACCAGAGTCCTAAGCAATAAAGGAAGGTATTGTATGTTACGTATGCAGAGAAGAGGAGGGGAAAAAAAGGCCAGGGGTCTTTAGATACATTCTTAGGAATGCTGGGGTTGGCCTTGCTGGGGGTGGACTTTTATTGGGCAAAACCTTCCTGTGGCCCTCCTTCCCTGTGTTAGCTTGCCTGCTCGCCTGCATGGAAGCACCCCCGAATAAGACCACGAGCTGGTCTCCGACTGTGCCCTGAGCTGACCTGTGAAATCACCAGTGTCCACCCTCAACCTGGAGTGCCATCCTGCCCTGCTCCCCCAGTGGAAGTCCTCCATATCTTCCTGACAATTAGGGACTCTGCCTCCCTGAGGAAGCAGGGCCTGAGCCTCCTCCCCTCCCCCATCTGATGTCCCTTCTCTGTTTAGCTCCCATGCCACTCCCCACCGCCCCTCTTGAACATTTCATGTTTGTCCGGCATTGTAATTGCCTGTAGATGCATCTCATTCACCCACGTGTTATTACCAAGTGGTCTGCACCCCCAAGAAAAGAAAACACTCCTTACTCTTACGCATCTTAGTGTTCTGTGCCCTTGATACCAGTTGTGGTCCATGGACCAGCAGCAGCAGCATCGCCTGGGAGCTTGTTATAAATACAGACTCTCAGGCCCCAGCCCAGACCCACTGAATCAGAATCTGCATTGTAACAAGATCCTCGGGTGACGTGTATGCACAGTAAAGTTTAAGGAGCACTGTTCTGTGCACTCACCAATGCAATCTTCTTGCAATAGAGTAGGTGAGCAATAAAAAGTCTAACTTTAACCCTTTGATATAATTGTTTGTAGTTTCCTAGTATTATTACACTGTAAGCTCTACCCTGGCAGGGACTGTGTCTGTCTTGCTCCTTACTGTACTCTAAGTGCCTAGCACATAGTAGATCCTCAATAAAAACTGGTTAATTAATTAAATAAATATCAACAAAAAATGGATAGATCTTAATTATGGAAACAATAGATATGACATAGGAATGCCCTCTTTTTGGTTTACTTTCATCTAAGCTAGAGCTTGAAAAGTAGGTATTGGTAATGTTCTCGAATTGTTCTTCACTGGAACTCAATTGTTGTTGTTATTTTAAAATTAATACCAAATGTATTATTAAAAATAACCAGGAAGATAATGTTTTAATATTCTTTCCTCAACTGTAACAAAGGTACCACACCAATGCTTAGTATCAACAATAGGGGGGTATAAGGTTTATGGGGTTTTTCTTTTTGGAGTAATGAAAATGTTTGAAAATTGACTGTGGTGCTGAATGCACAACACTGATTAAACCGAGAGCCATTGATTGTACACTCTGGATGGATTGTATGGCGTGTGAATATATCTCAATAAGACTGCTTAGAAAAAATAACTAGGCAGAAATTAATTTTCTTTTTCCCCCAGAAGAGTACAAATAGCATGCAGCTCCTTCAGTTTAAAGCACAAGATAAAAAGGGTATATAGAGATCAAAGGTGAATTCTCAATTTTTTTCCATTTCTCAAAATTAAAAGCCATATGCTGCTGAAAAGAATTACCCCTATATGCAAATAGTCTATCCATCGGGGGGAGAGGCCAAGTGGGGTCTTCTGTGAAGATTTGGACTTGGTCAGTTTCAATTTCATTTTCTGAGCTTTCTCTTTGAATTCGTGTTTACTTGCACAACTTGTTATGTATGGAATCTTGATTTCCTGTGCTTCCCTCTAATTTTGCTTTCGGAAGACAAATATTTTTGTGTATCTTTGCTTTTGTGGTGTCTCCATAGCAATTGTCAGCCTTCCTCCTCAGCAGCAAACCCACTACATTGACCTTACCAGACCAAAAATGTCTTACACAGAGCTTGTCTTATTTCGTCCACTCTGAAGGGAATGTTCAGCCTCAGCAGTTCTTAGAGCTAAATATCATGAGCAAATTGGCGGCACTGACATCTTTTACGGACGGCAGTACTTGGAGGCAGTTGGTAGCCTGGCTGTGATGGGCTTCCACCACCCTCTGCTCCCCTCCCACCCTCTCTGCCCCCAATGCATGCAAGTTGTCACTGTGTCCAGCACACCTTTCTCTTGGGACATGATGTTACTTCTGCCAGGATCAGAGACAGCAGGAATGGAGGGAGAACATGGGCTTCGGGCAAACCCAGGTTCACGTCGTTGTTCTGTGATTTTCATGCAAGTTTTCTGAACCATTTTGAAGTGTATATTGATCACAAAAGCAGAGTGAACAATATTTAGCATTTAGGGCTTTTGTAAGGATAAAATGAAATAATAGTAATAAATAGTTAACATTTAATGAGTACTTATGTGGCAGCATTGTGGTAAGTGCCCACGTTGTCCGGTTTAATTCTTAAGCCAACGGTATACTTACCCTTTTAATAACCCTTTCCATACTGCAAAATGATGAGGTTTTTATATACCTATCTTATACACTAAGTTGTTGACTCCTCCAGGACTAGGAAATTATTTTCTTTCTGTTCTTTGACTCAGACAGACACCATGCCTGACACAAATAGGCGCTTAATGAGTGCTTATGAAATGGATTAATGCTATGGCATTGTTGAAATTTTGGCTATCTCTGTACAGCTTAAGAAGACTGAAATGTGAACAATAATGGGTTCCAAGCTACATCCAACATTCTCCTCTGTTACTGTTTGTAGCCCTGGGTTTGCTTTAAGAAATTAGAATTTTGCATAGCATGACTATGCCCCCGGCTTTGATGCCCAACTGTTCCATTTATGTCTCTTGTTTCTTGCACCTTACTCCCTTACAATGCCTCACTTTTACCCCCTCAACAGCTTGCCACACAGTAATACTACAAACACTGGCCTTTATATTTTGGCCACTCGTTGACTCGGCCACAAAAGATCCACTCAGCCACAAGCCTCACTTCATTCTGAGACAGACTGTGAAGTGAGTTCTTAAGAAGTTGCTACAGGTCTACAATGTGAACTACGGTCCATGCTTAGTGGCAAAGCCCCAAAATGTGTATATCTATTGCAGGTGATGTGCCATACTAATGAAGAATGTATATGTGGGAGGTTGTGGGAGGTGTGGGAGGTGGGGCATATGGGTACCCCTAAAATTTTTGTGTAACATTTATGTAATCTATGTATCTTTAAAAAATTAGATTAAATTAAAAAAAAAGAAATTGCTACAGGAGAGAAGCACCAACAGAGTAACAGTCTGCCTACCTTCTCACATTCTAGGGTTTTCCTGGAGAAGATAAAAAGCCAGCTTTCTCTGGGAAACATGTTTGGAGTGTTTTAAAAATTCATCTCTCCTCTCTCTAACGCCAGCGTTCCTTCTAAGAAATCTGTACTTGCAGTTCAGGTATTTGAATGGTCCAAAAGAGCATATGTTATTTCTGATGGGTCTCACGTGGAACTAAGTAACTGATCAGCACCACTCAACACAGGGGCACAGAAAGGAGGGGTGGTGCCAATGAGAACAGCTGGTGCCTAGTGGCAGCTTAGCAGAGATGAACGCAAGCAGGCTCTGGAGTCAAATACTGCCACGGCCAAATCCTGGCTCTGCCACTTGTCATGTGCCCTTGAACAAGTCACTTTCCCTCTCCAAGGCTCAGTTTGTTCATCTAGTGAAAGTAATACTACCTTGTTGCATTATTTTGAATACTTACTGTGATGGTTTGAACTATGTACCCCAATTTAGACATAATCTGAATCCATGTCCCCATCGATGGGAACCCATTGTAAATAGGACTTCACTCAGAAGTTATCTTTAGTTAAGGTGTGGCCAAATGAACCAAGGCAAGACTTGATCTTGGTTACTGGAGTAAAGAGAGAGCCACAGGAAGAAGCAGGAAGCAGGAAGTCAGCAGGAACCTGGAAGAGAAAGGAGAGGACATTGCCATGTGATGGGAAAGCTGAAGAACCCCAGGGATTGCCAGCAACCAGCACCAGAACACTGCAGTCTTTGGTGAGAAAGCAAGCCTTACCGATTTCTAGGTTTTGAACTTAGCTGAGCTTCAAAAGTGTAAGCCAATAAATTCCCATTGCTGATAGCAGCTCAGGTAAACTAAGGCACTTACCTTGCAGAGTTTTTTGGAGATGAGATGGGGGATGTTTTAGTTTTCTAAGGCTGCCAATGCAAAAATTACCTGAAATGGGTTGGCTTTTATAATGGGGATTTATGGGGGTAAACATTCATAATTCTGAGGCAGTGAAAGTGTCCAAATCAAGCCATCATCAGAGATGCTGTTTCACCAAAGGTTGGCTGCTAGGAAGGTCCTGAGTTCTGCCATGTGGCAAGGCAAAATGGCCATTCTCCATCTGGGTCTCTGCCTTCTCCTCCAGGCCTCTTTCTCCTCAAGCTCGGCTGTGGATGATCAAGCACACGGCATGGCTCACCTCTTCAGCTTTCATCTGCTCTGTGGGCCTAGCCTCTCAGGGGCCTCTTTCCACACCTCTGTGTTCTGCTGAGTCCAGCCTCTGGCCTCTCTCTCAACCTCTCAGGGGTTCTCTTGGCCTCTCTCTCAGCTGCAGCCAATCCTGGAGTCTTCTTTCACATGGCAGGGTAACAATATGGCTCTCTTTCTCTGTGCATTTCTGCTTTCAGTTCTCAGTTTATTTAAGACCCCAGCAAGAGGGTGGAGACCCAACCTGGGTCACATCTCACTGACGCAGTCCAGTCAAAGGGCCCCAGGCCCACAGGAATGGGTTAGTTCTAAGAGCATGAACTGGGATTCACAAAAGAACTTCAAACTGTCTCAGGGGTGAGGAAGGCAGGGAAGGGGGATGCTTTCTCAGGGTACTCATGGCCCAATGAAGCTGCTTTCCTACACCATACACTCTTTCCACTCCAGTCTCTACTCATTGGTTCAACCCTCAGGAGTCTACCTCCAAAGTCCCAGGAGAGGAAGTAATTGCAATATCAAGGAAAACAACTATCCAATATTTTCCAATATTTTATCAACAACTTTATGTGGTTAATATAAAAGTCTGAGCAGCAAGTACAAAACCAGATGTATAAGAAAAAGGCAAAATTAAATGAAGGCATTGTTAGATAAAGCTCTCACAGACAATGAGATGAACAGAATTTCTGGGCCATAATCTGGCTTCAGTCAATGAAAAATGCATAAGAGCCACTTCTGGGGAAATCATTGAGCAAGGTCATGAGTGAGACCTGGAAGACAGAACTTGCCACAGATGGGGCAATTGGCAGGTGGCCTGCGTACATAGTCAAAGCTATGGTGGGGTTGCTCTGTACTTTCTGCTTCTAAGGTCACTGGGACTCATCTCCATTTCAGGTGCAGTGAAAAGCAGAAAGCTTCTGCGGGGTTTAATAAGCACCCTCAGCAGTTCCAGCAGTAGTTCATGCAGGG
>PVKH010049118.1:0-10132 GCA_004027955.1 Chaetophractus vellerosus | reverse complement strand
AATATGATAAGATAGGAACTATGTTTCCTCCACCTCTCTAGGCAACTTCGGGCAGTTTCAGCCCACCAGAATTGGTTTGTTAAGTGACTTTGACTCAATTCTACCTCTCTACCCCCATAGGATAGGAGGGGGCCAGTGTTTTTTCAGCTTCTCTGGGAAACTGCAAGTGCTTTCAGCTAAAAAGACTGGATACTTGGGCACCTGTAGCTCCATCCCTGCCCCCTAATAGGATAAGGGGTGATCTGTGTTTCCTTAGCTTCTCAGGGCAACTGCAGGCACTTTTGGCCAACAGGAAATAGTTTGTTGAGCAACTTTAACTCCATTTCTACCCAGGACACCTCTCCCATAGGATAGGAGCGGCCTGGTGTTTCCTAAGCTTTTCAGGGAAACTACAGATGCTTTTCACTTGTACAAATTCAACCTTTGGGCTCCTGTGGTTCCACCCTCAACTCTGATCAGACAAGAGATATGCTGTGTTTCCCCAGCCTCTCTGGATAACTGCAGGTGCTTTCAGCCCACAAGAGTGAATAGTCAGACAACTGTAGCTCTATCCCTGACTCCACGTAAGATAAGAGGAGGCTGGTATTTTCTCAGGCTTTGCAGGCAACAGCAGGCACTTTCAGCCTGTATGAACTGGAGGGTTGGACACTAGTAGATACACTCCCACCACCCAAGAGGATTAGGCTGGTGTTTCCTCTGCCTTTCTGGGTAATGGCAGGCACTTTTGGCTTACATGGACTGAACAGTTGGACGTCACTGGTTCCATTTCCATCCCCTCAAGTGTATAAGGGACAGTACACCCTCAGCCTCTCAGGGCAACTCCATTCAGCCTACATGGAATACATTGTCCAGCACTCTAGAGGGTCCGTCTCCACCTCTGGGAGGGAAGGGAGTCAGTACTACATCAATATACCTGGGAAACTGCAGTCATTTTGGACCCTCATGGCATAGATTGCTGCCCTCAAGGGCAGCTCTATCCCTGCTCCAGACAGGAGAGTAAGAGGTATGAAGTTTTATCAATCCTTCCAGGCATCTAAAGGTGGTACTGGCCTGCATGCTTTGGATTATTACAAAGAACAGCAGCTCTGTCCCTACTCTTGGCAAAGGAGAAAATTGGAAGAAGCTTCATTGGTTCCTGGGGTGGAGTGGGCAGCTTCATCTTCCACAGTTTACAGCACCAACTAAATCTTTGGCTCCTATTACACAAACAGCAAAGGAGAAAGGACAAGAAAACCTTAAAATAGAGAAATTGCACCCAGAAAAATATATCTAGTAAACCAGATGCCAAGACACCAACAAAAAATTAAAATCCATACCAAGAAACATGAAGATAAGGCCCAGATAAAAGAAAAAGATAAGCTTCTACATGACTTAAAGGATTTGAGACCACTAATCATAGATGTTAAAACAAATCTTCTTAATAAATTCAATGAGATGGCTAAAGAGACCAAGGATATTTTAAAATAGCATATCTTATGTGATTGAAAACACAATAAAACAAATTAAAATACACTGGAGGGATATAACAACAGATTTGAGGTGGCAGAAGAAAGAATCAGTGAGCTTGAAGACATCGCCTTTGAAAGTTAACATACAAAATAACAGATAAGAAATAAATGGAAAAAATTCAACAGTGTTTCATGGAACTAAATGACAGAAATATATGTGTAAAAATGTGTCACTGGTGCCCCAGAAGGAGAAAAGAAGAGAAAAGGGGCAGAAGGAATATTTGAAGAAATACTGGTAGAAAAATTTTCAACGCTGTTAAAGGACATAGATATCTGTGTCCAAGAAGCACAATGTACTTCCATCTGAATAAATCCACATAGATCAACTCTGAGACACATTCTAATCAGAATGTCAAATTCCAAAGACAAAAAGAGAATTCTGAGAGCAGCAAGAGAAAAGCACAGCATAGCACATAAGTGATACCCAATATGATTAAGTGCCAATTTCTATCCTATTCTATGAAAGCAAGAGTGAAATATTTAAGATACTGCAAGAAAAAAACCTGCCAGCCAAGAATCTTATATCAGACAAGGTTGTCTTTCAAAAAATGAGGGTGATTTTAGAATATTTGAGGTATATGGAAACTGAGAGAGTTTATAACAAAGAGACTGGCTTTGCAGGATACTAAAGGGAATGATACAGCCTGAAAAGTAAAAGCAGGAGAGAGAGACTTGGAAGAGAGTCTAGAAATGTAGAACGTATCAGAAAAGGGAGCTAAAAGTGTAAAAAAGAGTGGTGAAATTAAATATGACAGAAAAAACCCAAAGGTAAAAATGGGTGAAATAATTACTGCATTTACAGTAATAACATTGAATGTTAATGAATTAAACTCCCCAAACAAATGACACTGCCTGGTGGAATGGATAAGAAAATATGAACCTTCTATATGTTGTCTACAAGAGACTCATCTTTGACCCAAGGATAACAATAGATAGATATTGAAAGACTGGAAAAAGTTATTCCATGCATGTTCAGTAACAAAAAAAAAGCTGTAGTATCTAATCTTATATGGGATGAAATAGACATTAAAAGCAAAACTGTTATTAGAGAAAAGGAAAGACATTATATATTAATAAAAGTGTCAATTCACCAGAAAGAAATTGCAGTCATAAATGTATATGCACCTAACCAGATTCCTCAAGATAAATGAGGCAAACACTTGCAAAACTGAAGGGAGAAATAGACATCTCTACAATAATAGTTGGAGACTTCAGTACACCACTCTCAGCATTGGATAGAACATCTGGGCAAAGGGTAAAGAAACAGAGAGATTGAATTAGATTATAAATGGATTAACCTAATAGACATATACATAACATTACACCCCAAAATAGCAGGACGTACATTCTTTTCAATTGCTCATCAATTTTCTCCTGGATAGAACATATATTGGGTCACAAAGCAGATCTCAATAAACTCAACAAGATCAAAATTATCTGAAGCACTTTCTCTGATCATAATAGAATTAAGATGGAAATCAACAAGAAACAGAAAAGGGAAAATTTAAAAATATATGGAGAATAAACAACATATTCTTAAGTAATCAGTAGGTCAAAGAAAAAAATTTGAGGGAAATCAATAAATTTCTTGAGATGAATGAAAATGAGAACACAGCATATCTGAATCTATTGGATGCAACAAAGGCAGTGCTAAGAGGGAAATTTATGGCCCTCAATGTGTACATTACAAAAAGAAGAAAGAACTAAAATAAATGACCTAACTACACACCTGGAAGAAATAGGAAAAGAATAACAAACTAATCCCAAAAAAATAGAATGCATGAAATAGCAAATATCAGAGCAGAAATAAGTGAAATTGAGAACAAAATATCAATAGAGAGAATTAAAAATCCATAAGTTGGTACTTCAAGAAGATGAACAAAAGTGACAAACCCTTCGGTAGACTGACAAAGAATAAAGATGAAAGATGCAAATAAATGAAATGAAAAATGAAAATGGGGACATTACTACTAGTCGCACAGAAATAAAAGAGATCATAAGAAGATACTACAAACAACTCTATGCCAAAAAACTTGACAATGTAGACTAAAAGAAAATTTCATAGTAATGTACAAAAAACTACACTGACCCTAGAAAAATAGAAAACAAACCATTCATTAGTAGAAGACTTAAAACAGTCATCAAACTCACTCCCCAAAATGAAAAGCCCAGGACCAGATGATTCCACAGGTGAGTTCCACCAAGCATTCAAAGAAGATCTAATACCAATCTTACTCAAGCTCTTCCCAAAAAATTGAACAAAAGGAATGACACCAAACTCATTCATGAAGCAGAAAACTACTTAATACCAAAACCATATGAAGACATTATGAAAAAAGAAACTTACAGACCCATTTCCAACATATTAAAAGAATTATTCAACTTCTGGGAAGATGGTGGAGTGGTAAGACATGGGAATCTCTTCTCCTCCAGAAAAATAGCTAGAAGATAGGATGAAACAGCCCCAGAAAAGACCTTCTAGGGCTGGACACCAGGCAAAGGCTGGACATCACCCAGAGGAGAAAGGGACAAAGGAGGGAAATCATGATAACAGAACCGTGAGTTTAAACCAGCAGCTGCTGCTACTAGCACCACCCCCCACACTAAAGACAATTTAGATTTCTCAGGGCTCTGGGCTTGCAAGTACAGACAAAGGGGGCTCCAGGGATTTACAACCCCAAGAAAGGGGAGAGAGAGACACACAGCCTAAGGTAGATTCAGCTTCTGACCCACAAATTTGGTCTGCTGTGTCTCATGAGCCCTTCCAGGACAGGTGACACCACACATTTGTTTGCCCTGGGAGCAAAAAGACTCAAATACCTAGTATTAATTTAACCAAAGAAGTACAGGACCTATAGGCAGAAAGCTACAAAACAGTGCTAAAAGAAATTTTAAAAGACCCAAACAAATGGAAAGACATTCTATGTTCATGGATTGGAAGAATAATTATTGTGAAGAAGTCAATCTTACCCAAATTGATTTATAGATTCAATGCAATACCAATCAAAATCCCAACAGCTTACTTTACTGAATTAGAGAAGGCAATTACCAAATTCATTTGGAAGGGTAAGTGCACCCAAATAGCCAAAAGCATTCTGAAAAAAAAGAACAACATGGGAGGAATTTCTCTGTCTGACCTTGAAACATACTACACAGCTACAGTGGTCAAAACATCATGGTACTGGTATAAAGATAGACACATTGATCAGTACAATAGAATTGAGAACTCAGAAATAAACTCTCGCCTATACAGTCAACTGATTTTTGATAAACCTACCAAGTCCATGTTAATGGAACAAAACAGTCTCTTCAACAAATGGTGGTGGGAGAACTGGATATCCATAACCAAAAGAATGGAAGAGGACACTTATCTCACCTACTATACAAAAATCAACTCAAAATGGATCAAAGATTTATATAAAAAAGACAGGGCCATGAAACTACTGGAAGAAAATGTAGGGAAATATCTTCAAGACCTTGTAGTAAGTGGTGGTTTCTTGGACGTTACACCCAAAGCATGTGCAACAAAAGAAAAAATAGATAAATGAGACCTTAACAATAAAAAGGCAAATGACCCAATTAAAAAAATAAGCAAAAGACTTGAATAGACATTTGTCCAGAGAAGAAATACAAATGTCAAAAAAACATATGAAGATAGGGATGAGGCAAGATGGCATCAGTTTAAGTGGGCACTCAACATCTCTATTGCAAAGGATGGCTGATTGGAGACAGGATCCTGCCTGGGTGAGCTGTTCTGAGAGCCCAAAAAGTGGGAGCCTTTGGGGCCTCGATCTGGAGGGAGTATGACAGAGAGATAGATTGCTCAAGATAAAACCTTGAGCTTTTTGCACCATGTGTGGAAATCACTGATGGCTAAGCCCCACCTTCAGGGCAAGGGACCAGGGTGAGCCCAATTCCTGCCAGCTACCTAACAAGATGGGGCATTCTCTAAGAGAGGGAAGTTTCTGGCAAGGAGCAGAGAAAGGTTTCCTTTCTGTGGGTTTGGTTGCCTGGACTGCTTTTGAGCTTTGAGGAGCACACTAGCCAGGTTGAAGTGACACAAGGCTGGGGGGAGAGGCAAATCTGCTGAGGCAGCCTGATTTACCTAACTTTCCTCAGATACAGTGGCTTGGCCTGAGAGAGGGCAGAGCAGCCAATTTAATAGTTCTCCACTGAGGACTTTCAGAATTTCAACTCCCCTAAGGGAGTCAGGCAGTGGGAAGTGCTTAAAAACTTCCCAAGAGTATATTTGGGGTCCCCTGGGAGGAAGGGGTGGTCTAGAAGAGGTTTGAAAAATCACTTCAGTGCAGTGGTGTACTCAGTCATCAGGGTCCCATTCAAATTTCAAAAGGGAACTCAACCTGACCAGGAGAGGGGAGGGGGAATCTGCTCATACAGCCTGCTGAATTCTGCTGCCCTAGGAGAGTGAAATCTGCCCAGGAGAAAGTGACTAAATAACTTTCTGAAGAGCTAACTGACCCAATTTGAAAGGTAGCTTGGAGGAAATTCTGCCTTGAATATATGAAGCCCCTAGTTCGATTCCTGGCTCCTCTAAGAGTAGTGATTCACAGGGATATCTAACATCCAGCTGATATCATAAGACAGGGAAAACATAGACATTAATTTTTTACTAGCTGCTTTTGGGTCCCTTATTTATAAAAAGCTTACCTAAATTTTTTTAACTTAGTTTACTCACTAAAACCCACCACAAACCCTGCAGAGAGAAGCCTGCAGGGTAAGTGATTGATGAACACAGGCAGCCTGAGAGGCTCCACAAGGGCCCAAGAAGGAACACTGTTCTTCCTTAGTTTTGTTTGACTGCTTGCTAGTGTGTTTGTTTGTTGGTTGGTTGTTGTTTCATTTTGTTTTGTTTCTTGTTTTTCTTTCCTCTTTCCTCCCACCCTTATATAAATTAGGGACTGCTAGCTATTTTCTTCTTTGCTGTGCTTCTTTTTCTGGATTCCCCATTTTCTGTGTATACTGATTTTGTCTACCAATGCTATCTATTTTCCTTCCATCATCTTTCTATGTCTGTTTTCTGTTGTGGTTCTTACATTCCACCTTTTTTATTAGTCCTCAATTTTACTGGTTTCGATTTCTATGTTGTCTATTTTGTTTTCTTTATTAACTTTTTTCTTTCTGTCCTTTCTTTTCTCTTCCTCTCTCTCCTCATCATTCTGGCTTTTAAAATCATTCTTTTTATTTTTCTCTATTTGGTTTCCCATTTCGTTGTAGGTACTCCACTTTTTTATTCCTATTACTCAACACAGCTTACATGACTTAAATATTCATTTTACTAAGTCTTATAAAGCCCCTTTTTGAACTGTTATTATTATTATTAGCATTATCCTTTTTCTTTTCTCTTTCTTTTGATTTCTCTGGCCCTAATCTTTTTCCTTCAAGGGAACATAGAAAACAGCAAGGAAATAGAACAAGAAGAACAAAGTGTCAAAGAGAAAACTTAACACATACACAAAACCAGCAGCAAAACAAAACTCTAGAGCAGAGAGAGAAGCTAATCAACTGAATAAACCAATCAAGATAAATGATGACCAGAGGGTAAAAAAAAATTACAAACAATACTAAGAAACATCATAAACATGTCTATCATACCCAAACTATTCTACAGATTTAAATCAATTCCTGTAAAAATCAACACTGTATTTTTTAATGAACTGGAAAAACTAACTACAAAATTTATTTGGAAGGGAAAGAGGCCCTAAATCACCAAAGACATATTGACATATTGAAAAAGGAAAATGAAGTTGGAGGTATCACACTACCTGGCTTTAAAACATACTACAAAGCTACAGTGGTCAAAACTGCATACATACTACAAAGCTACAGTGGTCAAAACTGCATGGTATTGGCACAAGTATACACATACAGACCAATGGAACCAAATTGAGAGTTCCAATATAGATCCTCACATATACAGTCATCTGATATTCAACAAGGCCACCAAGCCCACTCAGTTGGGAGAGAATGGCCTCTTCAACAGGTGGTTGTTGAGGTACTGGATATCCATATCCAAAAGAATGAGAGAGGAACACCATCTCAAACCTTACACAAAAATCAACTCAAGATCGATCAAAGATCTAAATATAAGAGCCAAGACCATAAAGACCTTGGAATATAATATAGGGAATCACCTACAGGACCTTTTAATAGGAAATGGTTTCATGAACTTCACACCCAAAGCATGAGCAGCAAAAGAAAAAATAGATAAATGGGAGCTCCTCAAAATTAAAAACTTCTGCACCTCAAAGGATGTTATCAAGAAAATAAAAAGGCAGCCTACCCAATGGGAGAAAATATATAGCAACCATATAACTGGTAGGAGCCTAATATCCTGCATATATAAAGAAATCCTACACCTTGAAAATAAAAAGACAAACAACCCATTTAAAAATGGGCAAGTGACCTGAAATGACACTTCTCCAAGGAAGAAATACAAATGGCTAAAAAGCACATGAAAAAAATGCTCAACATCGTGAGCTATTAGGGAAATGCAAAACAAAACTACAATGAGATACCATCTTACAACCATTAGAATGGTGGCTATTAAAAAAATAACAGCAGACTCTAAGTGTTGGTGAGGATGTGGAGAAATTGGGAACTCTCATCCACTGCTGGTGGGATTGTAGAATGGTCCAGCCACTATAGAGGACAGTTAAGCAGTTCCTCAAAAAACTATATATAGAACATCCATATGATCCAGCTATTCCACTGCTGGGTATATACCCTGAAGAATTGAAAGTAAAGATATAAACAGATGTATGCACATCAATGTCCATAGCAGCATTGTTCACAATTGCCAAAAGTTGGAATCAACCCAGGTGCCCATCAACAGATGAATGGACAAAAAAATATGGTACATGCATACAATGGCAATATTACTCAGCTGTAAGAAGGAATAAAGTGCTAACACATGGGATAACACGGATGAATCTTGAAGACCTTATGTTGAGTGAAGTAATCCAGGCATTGAAGGATGAACAGTACATGACCACACTGTTATGAATTAAGGAAATTGAGCAGTCTCTGAGAGCTAGTGTCTGTAAGATAGGTTTATAAGAAATAGAAAGAGAAGAGAAGGTTGTGAGCTATCACCCATTTGGACCTAATCTATGGTAAAGTGATAGAGTGTAATTGTGTATTGAAGGGATAGGGCAAGAGGGTAGTGATATTATTGGGTTGGGTGATGCAGGGTTGACTGGTGGGTAGAATGGGAAGGGTGGGAGTGTTGGGAGTATTGGGAGAAGGACCAGGTGAACACTGGGGATTTGTGAGTAAATGGTTGAAAGTACAGAGGTGGGAATGCTTTCTTGGCAATACAACAAGGAAGAGTCACTGGTTTAGGGTGTTGGTTGGGGGGGTATCTGGGACAGGGAGCACCTGCAGTAGGCTTCTAGGGTGTGTGTGAGTGTTCATTCTGTCATAATTTGTTGTTTCAGTCGGTGGAGATCCACATAACGAGCAGGAAGGAGTTGGACTGCCATCTTTGGGAGGACCAATTTGTTCAGAAATAGACAGGCAGGAGTCTCTATGTTCTTTATTACCATGCAGTGATGGACACAGGACATGATAAATGTCATCAAAATTTATAAAAGTGTACAGTCTAAAATGTAAACCATAGTGTAAACCATTGACAATGTTTAGTAGCTAGGTTTCACTATTTATACATCAGTTATAACAATGCTACCATCCAAAAATAAAAAGGTATTAATATGGGTGGGAGAAAAGGGGAGGACGTTGGGTAAATGAGAGTCTACTGTATTCTGTGTGTGACTTTGCTGTGACCTAAAATTTCTGTGAAAACAAAATGAAAAATGGTGAGACACTGGGGAATGAGTGGGGGAAGGTGCCACAGTACAGACTGGACACCAGATATTGCAGTGATGAAGGGCAAAAGGTCAAAAATATTTTTTTTATTTTTCATTTTTTAAATATCCCAATCTTTTAATTTAATTTTAGTTTTAGTTTTTTAAAAATTTGTATGCATTTTATCTCTTACATTTAAACTTAACATTATAATTTCATTTTCCTATTAACTGAATTCAGCTGTTGTAAAGGTTTCATCTTTGAAGAAGCTTTGGATCAAGGAAGGGTTACAACTGGGGTGGGGGAAGATAGCTGGTATTGGGTGTCAGGATGGGGGATGCATGGGAGGAAGTTCACCTGAGCATAAATATAAGGTATATAAAAATGTTCATATGCTCATGGGGCATTGTCACAGTGAGTGGAGAATCACTCAATAAATGAGAGAATACTGAATTCCCATCCTGGAGAGCTTTTCCACAGCCTCTAAGGGAGCAGCAACAGTCCCCCAATTCCAGGGGCAGTGACTAGTGAAGGAGGGTGACCACTGATGGGCCCTTGATATTAATGACTAACCTTATGAGCCTTTGCTCTTGAAATTGAAGTTTAGCCTATTGTTATGGGGTGCCTAAGGTTTGCCTCCTGGGAGCCTCCTTGTTGCTTAAATGGGCCTCTCTCTAAGCCAAAGTCAGCATATGAATGTATTACCTTCCTCCCAGCGTGGGGCATGACTCTTAGGGATGAGCCTCCCTGGCACTATGGGATTGCTACCAAGAGCCAATTGGCAAGGTGACTAGAAAAAG
>PVKH010049117.1:0-10126 GCA_004027955.1 Chaetophractus vellerosus | reverse complement strand
GGCCTTACAGGTGTTAACACAGCTCTCCCCCAGCCTAGGGAGGTCAATGTTCAAAATCCTAGGAGGTGACTGGGAGAGAGAATCCAGGGCTGTCTGAGAATGGGAAACCATTAAGTCATCTCAAAGATCACTTTTTTTCAGATTTGGGCTGAGGTATCCCTAATGGGGGAAGCAAGCTATAGGATGGAGTGGCTTTCTCATTATATGCTTAGCATTTGGCTGCTGTTTGGAGGACTAAATGCCACCATGGGTAGCCCTGAGTACAAACACATAGGAGGCCCCCACCCCACAGGTTCTTCTGGCCTCCTCTCTCCCTCAGTCCTCTAGAAAGTTGGAACACCTGTGGGTGGCACGCAAGACCTTCAGTAGGTGGTCTCAACAGATTTCTTCCATTCCCTCTCCCTATGACTTCAGGTCTCACTCCTAGGTTTGAGGCATGCAGACTTACTTGCCATCCCTGTTGTCCTTCCTTCAAGTGTCTGTGTGTGCCTTTGTCCATGGTATTCTTTCTGGAACACTTTGCCCCTCTTTTCACTTAGTTAACCCCTGATCATCCTGCAGATCTTACCTTCTGCTGGGAAGCTTTCCATTTCCTCTAAATCTGAGATAGGCTCCTCCTTTGGACTCTCACAACATACCTTGCTTGCCCCAGGATAGCATTTACCATTCTGTATTGTAATTACCTGTTGACCCTGTCTGTGTCCCAGCACTCAACTGGAAGCTCATCAAGGGCAGGACTCTGCCAGGTTTACCACTAAAGGTCTAGCTCCTGGCAAGGGCACAGCCAAACAAAAAGTAAGGTTGAACAAAGCAAATGTCTCATCAGTAAGTAGATGAATAAAAATGTATACCTAATACAAGTCACTGTATAATTAAGTTTTTAAAGAATAGTATAGTCTCTATTGACATTTAATTATAGGAGTTCAGAGGAGAGACTGGAGGAATTTGGGATAAACTCATGGAAACTTGACCTTGGATGAGAAACACTAGATAAATGATGAAATGGTTAAGGAATGAACAGTGGAGGGGCTGGCAAAGGGTGTTGGGGAGGGTGAGTAGAATCAGACTGGCCTGGCTGGAGAGTTCATCTAGGAAAGCAATGGGAATACAGTGGATGGGTTGGGATTGAGGGCCTTGGACAGCTGGCTAAGGACTTTGGGCCCTATCTTACAGGCAAGGTTTGGGAAAGAGGCACGGCATCATGAAAATGGCATATGAGGAGGGTAAATTTGGTGCCATGTGGGACCAATCAGTTTTGGAGAGGTTGGTTGGGAGTTACAGCACTTTTACCACAAAACAGCCTAGATGAGATGACAATAAAAGTGATAATTATAGGGTTCTTTGGAAGATTATTGCCTCAATTCTTTACCACCCCCCACCTGCCATGTAATAGAATTACAAATTGACCCCCTTGCCATGGCCTAATGTGGGCAGAATATACTTTCCCCACTTCTTGACCTGAGCTTGGCCAGAAGACTTATTTTCTCTACTGGGATGTTTGCATATGGAATGTCAGGAGAGACTAGACATGCCCTTGCATGTTTGGGTTTTCTCTGTTGACTCTGCCTTGCAATGAAAAGAATAGGGTCTGCTCTTCCCAGAAAAATGAGAAATACTTTGAGCAGACTTGAACCAAACATGTAGTCCAGAGCTAAGCCCCTCTGTGCCTAGCCGACATTAGCTGAACTCCAGTTTGATCACAGATGTGTAAGCAAGAAATAACTGTTTGTTATTGTAAGCCACTAAGTTGCAGCATGTTTTGTTACACAGCAAAACATCAGGCACTAGCTGACAAACATACATCCATTGAATACTTATTTTGTGCCAGACATTTTATTAAGCATCTCACATACATTAGCAATTTGAATCCTCACAATAAGCCTATGAGGTAGGTGCTATTGTTATTATTCCCATTTACATATTAGAAGCTGAGGCACTGTTAAGTTATTTGCCCAAGGTCACACAACTGGTAAGGGGCAGAGAGCTGAGATCCAAAACTAGGCAGGTTTGTGGCTCCCAAGGCTAAACTCTACATTTCTGGGTTATATTGCCTTATCACATGGGGACAAGGGAATGGAAGAGGAAAAATTATAGATCCCAGGGGCAGTGATAAGGAAGAACCAGAAGAACTGGGTGACAGGCTGGCTGGAATGGGGAAAGGGAGAGAAGAGATGAGGTCAAGCGTAAGCTGCAGCCAGATAGGCAGGGACTGTGGACTCTCTTCTCACTGCTGTTGTGTTCTCTCACAGACTTTACCCTATTCCATTCCTTCAACTTGAATTTCAGGCCTCCCTGACTCCTGTGCCTCTCAACTTTCCCCATGTCAGACTTGGAGTTCCTGATCTCTCTACCTTTGTTTCTCACGTGGGCTTCCTATTCCCAGCCCTGGTCTAAGAACTTGACCCTGATTCTTTATGGTTCTCTCATCAAGGCAGCTCGGTTTTGTGTTCTCGATCCCAGAGTGGCTTCCAAGCTTCCCTGGCCGGGCCTAGAGGCTCAACCAAAGGGACCTAAGTCCCTTGACAGAATTCATTTTTTAAATTAATCACTGTTGGGCCCATGGGTTCTAATAATCAGCACATCAAATGGCAGCTACTGTCCCAGAAGTCATGCTCTGGAAGCCAATCCTTACCATCCACCTGGCCTTCAAAATATCCTCCCATATTGCCAATAGGCCCTGCACCTTGCAATTGCTCATCAGGAGGCTAGATCCCAACTTATATATATATATATATATATAATTCCAAAACAAATAGGAACTTGATCTCCCCAAATGCCAGGCCAATGTGACTTTTATATACCACGAAGTGAAATGACTATCTGGACCCAAGTGCCAAGGCCAACTCATGCAAGCACAGCCCTTACAGGAGGGTTTCAAAGCAGACAGTCAAGCAGTCACACTGCATGAGAAAATCATTCCCTGTCCAGGTAGCCCACCAAGCCACTTCCTGGCACTAAACCTCCACCCTAGCCTGAATCTGACCCATCTTTTCTCTGCTCCTCCTCCACTGAAGGGCCTATCTGTTCCTTCTTCCTGAAATACTCTTTCCCCTTCTGCTCTCACCTCTTTCTCCTTTTTGGCCTGGCTACTTCTCCTCCAAGTCTCAGTTGGTCTCCTCCCTCAGGCAACTTTCTGACATCCGCTCACTTTGGGTCTGTAGGTTTCCTGTGCAATTATCAGTGCCTCCTTTATTACAGCAACCTCCACATTATAAGGTAATTGCTTATTTTCTTATCTGTGGTCCTCCTAAAGCTGTAAATCCCTTAATGTTCCTTTTTTTTTCACATGACCTGACACATGGTAGACACTTAAAAGAAAACTTGTTGACTAAATAAACGAAAAGATGAAACAGTAAATGTCTATGTGGAAAGTCATAAGTAACTCAGTTTTAGAGCATGTGACTCTGCTCTCCCTCAAGGCACAATGGGGTTGAACTTCACATGGGTGACACCAGGGGACCATGCTCTGCAAGGCCACCGGCCTCAGCTCCCTGTTTGGCGCTCTGGTCCATCGTGAATCACACGAGGCTTCCTGAAAGTTCTCAAACACAGACAATTCTCCTCTGGGTCTTCCTGCCCCCACCATCCACCTCCTGTGTCTTCTGCAATCTGTGGTCTCTGTTACTTGGTTAGAGGTTATGCTTTTCTTTTTTTAATTTATTTATTTTTATTTATTTTTAAATTTATTTTATTACATATCTCCCCTTCCCCCCGCTGCGGCGACGCGCCGAGAGTGGTCACTGCACAGGTGTGGCTTTCCCCGCTTGTGGGCAGTCTCTGCGTCCGTTCACGGCCGGCTTTCAGTTCGCGGGTGGCTGGCTGCGCTCCATCCGCGGGCGACCTGCCCTGCCCGTGGTGGTTCTTGCCATGTCCGTGGCAGCTTCTTGCCCTGCCCACGGCGGCTCCAGCCCGCCCATGGCGGCTTGCCATTCTCAAGGTGGTCTGCCGGCTAGGAGAGGTCCCCGGGAATCGAACCTGGGGCCTCCCATGTGGTATGCCAGCGCCCTATCCACTGGGCTATCGAGCCGGACCCCTTTTCTTTTTCTTTTTTGGTTGTTTAAGGTTTTTGCTTCATAATCATAGATTTAATGCTGCAATCCAGCTACACTTGGAAGGAAGGGGAGGATGATGTGGAACCCAAAGAACTGAAGCAACAGCACAAAGGTTTTAGGACACTGAGAGCAGACCCAGGGTGGTGGGTCTCCTGAGCTACAGAAGGAGTGGTCTGCTGGTGAAGACAAAGAGACAAATCAAATTCATTAGACTTGTCCAGAGTCGGCAATGGTGATCTTCTTGCTCGTCTTGCCATTCCTGGACCCAAAGCGCTCCATGGCCTCCACAATATTCATGCCCTCTTTCACCTTGCCAAAAACCACGTGCACATTGCCATCCAACCACTCGGTCTTAGCAGTGCAGATGGAAAACTGGGAACCATTTGTGTTGGGTCCAGCATTGGCCATGGACAAGATGCCAGGACCCGTGTGCTTCAGGATGAAGTTCTCATCATCAAACTCTCCCTGTATGTGGACTTGCCACCAGTGCCATTGTGGCGTGTGAAGTTACCACCCTGGCACATAAACCCAGGAATAATTCTGTAAAAGCAGGCACCCTTGTAATGAAATCCTTTCTCCCCATTGCTCAGGGCACAGAAATTTTCTGCTGTCTTTGGAACTTTGTCTGCAAAGAGCTCGAATAAGATGTGACCCAAAGGCTCACTGTCAACGGCGATGTGGAAGAACACAGTGGGATTGACCATGGCTGTGTGTGGGGAACTGCAGTGGTGGACGGTGGCATCTGCAAGACCCGCTTTTCTTTATAAGTGGTCACCCAGTTTCTGAAAGCTTTACAGTCTCTTGGGTCTTTTGATTTTTTTTTTAAATTATATTTTTGTTATAGAAGTTGTCGACAATCATGCACATGTGTGGAATTCCCATACAACATCCCTCCACCAACACAGTACATTGTTGTGGCACATTTGTTACAAATTACTAGATATCAGCAGATTATTACCGCTAACTATGGCCTATTGCATATATTTGGTATATTTTTTCCCATACATCACTATTAATTACCTCCTATTATTGATGCTGTTGACTATAGTCTATAGGTTACATTAATTGTATTTTTCATCTGCTTCTCCACATTCTTACCACCTTGCAATAGTGATGTACATTTGTTCTCGTTCATAGAAGGACATTCTTGTATTTGTACCACCAACCACAATTCTCATCCACCTATGGTTGGTTAGAATAACTATGTTATTCAGTCCCTAGATTATTCCCTAGTTTTCGTCCAATTGACAATTATATCCACAGACTACCCTTTTCAGCCACAGTCCCATTTGCAAACCAGCTGCATTAGTTCTACTCACTATAATGTGTTACCATCTACTCTATCCATTTCCACACTTTTACAGTCAAGTTAATTAAAACTTCTACAAACTTTAAGCATCAGTATCCCTTCTCAGCCCTCCTCTTATCTACTAATAACCTGTACTCTAGGTTTTAACTCCATGTGTTTATTCGTTGTATTTCGTTCATATTAGTAAGACTATGCAGTATTCATCCTTTTGGATCTGGCTTATTTCACTTAGCATAATATCTTCAAGGTTCATCCATGTTATCATTTCTTCTTACTGCAGCATATTATTTTTTATAGTATTCTATCATATGTACATACCATTTTGTTTATCCATTCATCAGTTGATGAACACGTGGGTTGTTTCCATCATTTGGGAATCGTGAATAACGCCGCTATGAATGTCAGTGTGCAAATGTCTGTTCACGTCACAGTTTTCAGTTCTTCTGGATATGTTCCTTGTAAAGGAATTGCTGGCTCATACAGCAGTTCTATATTTAGTTTCCTGAGGAACTACCAAACTGTCTTCCACAGAGATTGCATCATTTTACATTCCCAACTGTTCCTATTTTTCCACATCCTCTCCGACACTTTTTGTTTTCTGTTTGTTTTTTTAAAATAGCCATTATATGCCATATGAGATGATATCTCATTGTTATTTTGATTTGCATTTCCCTAATAGCTAGTGATATTGAATATTTTTAATTGGGCTTTTTGGCCATTTGTATTTATTCTTGGAAGAAGTCTTTTGCCTATTTTTTAAATTGGATTGTTTGCTCTTTTATTGTTGAGTTGTATGATCTCTTTATATGGCATGGAAATAAAACTTTTATCAGATATATGATTTCCAAATATTTTCTCCCATTGAGTGGGCTGTCTTTTACCTTCTTGACGAAGTTCTTTGAATCACAAAGGTGTTTAAATTTGAGGAGAGGGGCCAGCTATAGCCCAGTGGATAGGGTGCCGGTACACCACATGGGAGGCCCTGGGTTCGGTTATCAGGGACCTCTCCGAGCAGGCAGACCACCTGAGAAGGCAAAACCGCCGTGGGCAAGGCAGAGCCGCCGTGGGCAGGGCAAAAAAAGCCGCCACGGACAGGGCGAGCCACCTGCAAACGGTGCAAAGCAGCCTGCGAACAGAGCAAAAGCCACCCGGGAATGGAAGCAGAGCTGCCCACAAGCGGGGCAAGCTGCCTGCGCAGTGAGCTGACTCGGAGTCGCCGCAGTGGGGGGAGACAAAGCAGACATAGAAGAACACAAAAGATGAACACACAGCAAGAGCAAGCAGAAAGGGGAGGGATATGTAACAACAACAACAAAAAGAATTAAAAAATAAATAAATAAATTTGAGGAGATACCATTTATCCATGTTTTCTTTCGTTGCTTGTGATTTCAGTGTAAGGTTTAAGAATCCACCACCTAGAACCAGGTCTTGAAGATGTTTCCCAATATTTTCTTCTACGAGCTTTATGGTTCTAGCTTTTATATTTATGTCTTTGATCCATTTTGAGCTAATTTTTGTATAAGGTGTGAGACAGGGGTCCTCTTTCTTTCTTTTGGATATGGTTATCCAGTTAGTTCTCCCAGCACCATTTGTTGAATACACTGTTCTGCCCGAGCTGGGTGGGTTTGACAGGCTTGTCAAAAATCACTTGTCCCTAAATGTGAGGGGCTGTTTCTGAACCATCAATTCCATTCCACTGATCTATGTTTCTATCTTTATGGCAGTACCATGATGTTTTTTCCTTGTTTATTTTTTATTTTTTTAAATTTTTACTGCTGTAGCTAGGTAGTATGATTTAAAGTCTGGAAGTGACAGTCCTCCAACTTTGCTCTGCCTTTGTATTATGTTTCTGGATATTTAGGGCCCCTTACCCTTCCAAATACATTTGATAATTGTCTCTTCCATTTCTTTAAAAATTGCTGGTGGAATTTTTGTCAGGATTGGATTGAATCTGTATATCAACTTGGATAGAATTGACATCTTAATGATAAGATTCCAATTCATGAACATGGAATGTTTTTCCATTTACTTAGGTCTCTTTTGATTTATTTTAGCAATGCATTGTAGTTTTCTGAATACAAGTTAGGTTTATTCCTAAAAATTTGATTATTTTAGTCGCTATTGTAAATGGAATTTTTTCCTCACTTCCACCTCAGATTGTGCATTACTAGTGTATAGAAACACTACTGATTTTTGCATATTAATCTTTTTTCATTTAAAAAATTTATTGAAATATATCATGCATACATGAATGTACATAAATAGTAAGTATATAGTAAAAGCTTTGAACCTTTAAAACAAACATGCATAACATACAGGACTCACATATATCACCCCACCACCAACACCTTGCATTATTGTGGAAATTTGTTACAGATGATGAAAGAGTATTGTCCAAAACATTACTAATAACTATAGTCCGTATCTTACATTTGGTGTATTTTCCCCAAACCCACCCTATTATTTTTTTTTCAATTTTTAATCCATTTTTTTTAGGATACATTGATTACATAAATGTTACACAGAAATTTTAGGAGTACCCACCTCCCACACCTTCCACAACCTCCCACATATACATCCTTCATCAGTGTGGCACAACACCTGTAATAGATATACATATTTTGGGGCTTTGCCATCAAGCATGGACCACAGTTCAGACTGTAGACCTGCATATTAATCTTGTATCCTGCCACTCTGCTGAAATCGTTTATTAGCTCCAGCAACTTTGTTGTTGTTTTTTTGGGGACTTTCTAGGTATAGGATCATATTATCTGTGAATAGTGAAAGTTTTGCTTCTCCCTTTCCTATTTGGATACTTTTAATTTCTTTTCTTGCCTGATTGCTCTAGCTAGAACCTCTAGCACTATATTGAACAACAGAGGTGACAGTGGGCATTCTTGTCTTGTTTCTGATCTCAAGGGGAAAGCTTTCAGTCTTTCACCATTGAGTACAATGTTAGCTATGGGTTTTTCATATATGGCTTTTATCATGTTGAGAAAGTTTCCTTCAATTCCTATCTTTTGTAGTATTTTTATCAAGAAAGGATGCTGTATTTTGTCATATGCCTTTTCTGTGTCAATCAGTAGGATCATGTGATTTTTCTTCTTTGACTTATTAATGTGGTACATTACACTGATTGATTTCCTTGTGTTGAACCACCCTTGCATGCCTGGTATAAAACCTACTTGATCATGATGAATAATTCTTTTTATGTGTTGTTGGACTCAATTAGCAAGTGTTTTGTTGAAGATTTTTGCATCCATATTCATTAGGGAAAAGGGTCTGTAATTTTCTATTTTTCATCTTTTTATCTGGCTTAGGTATTAGGTGATATTGGTTTTATAGAATGAGTTTGGTAGTGGGTTTTTTTGTTCAATTTTTGGGAGAGTTTGAGTAAGATTGGTAGAACTCACCAGTGAAACCATCTGGTCCTGGTTTTAATTTGGGGGAGTTGTTTGATGACTGTTTAATCTCCTTATTTGTGACTGGTTTGGTGAGGTCTTCTATTTCTTCTATGGTTAGTATAGGTTGTTTGTACGTTCCTAGGAATTTCTCCATTTCATCTACATTGTCTATTTTGTTGGTGTATCCTCTTATGATCTCTTTTATTTCTGTGGGGTCAGTAGCAAAGTCCCTGTTTTCATTTTTTATTTTTATTTATTTGCATCTTCTCTCTTTTTTCTTTGTCAATCTAGCTAAAGGTTTGTCAAGTTTGTCAATCTTCTCGAAGCACCAATTTTTGGTTTTGTTAATTCTCTCTACTGTTTTTTGTTCTTGATTTCATTTATTTCTGCTCTGATTTCTGTCATTTTATTTCTTCTACTTGCTTTGGGAATAGTTTGTTTTTCTTTTTCTAGTACCTCCAGCTGTGTAGTTATGTCATTGATTTTTAGCTGTTTCTTCTTTTTTAAAGTATTCATTGAGGGCTATAAATTTCCCTCTGAGCACTGCCTTTGCTGCATCACATTGGTTCTGATATGTTGTATTCTTGTTTTCATTCATCTAGAATATTTAGACTTCTCCTGAAATTTCTTCTTTGATCCACTGATTATTTAACAGTGTGTTGTTTAATCTCCATATATTTGTGAATTTTCTCTTTTTCCACCTCTCGTTGATTTCCAACTTTATTCCATTATGATCAGAGAAAATGCTTTGTATAATTTTGATCTTGTTGAATTTATTGAGATCTGCTTTGTGCCCCAACATATGATCTATCCTGGAGAAAGATCCATGCTTTATGGACTTGAGAAGAATGCATATTTTGCTGTTTTGGGGTGCAATGTTCTGTGTATGTCTACTAGGTTTAGTCCACTTATCATATTATTCAAGATCTCTGTTTCTTTATTGATCCTCTGCCCAGATGTTCTATCCAATGCTGAAAGTGACGTATTAAAGTCACCCACTATTATTGTAATTGTTGTAATTATTGTAGAGACATCTATTTCTCCATTCAGTTTTGTCAGTGTTTGCTTCATATAATTTGGGGCATCCTGGTTAGGTGCATATATATTTATGATTGTTATTTCTTCCTGGTGCATTGCCCCTTTTATTAATGTATAATGTCCTTCCTTGTCTCTAAAATGTTTTTTTCTTTTAAAGTCTATTTCAGGGGCTGGCTATATAGCCCAGTTGGTAGGGTGATGGTTCACCACATGGGAGGCCCTGGGTTCGGTCCCCAGGCCTCCTCGAACAGGTGGACTGCCTCAAGAAGGCAAGCCAACGTGTGTGGGGCACGCCGCCATGGGCGGTGCACGCTGCCTTGGGC
>PVKH010049116.1:0-10133 GCA_004027955.1 Chaetophractus vellerosus | reverse complement strand
TACTATGCGAAGTGCTTAAAATTTTTATCTTAGTTAACCTCAGCAATTACCTTGCAAAGCTCATTTTATTATGATCCTTATTTTACACTTGAGAAAAATAAGGCCTGGAAAAATTCCATGTTTTCTTCATGGCTGTGGGACCAGTCAGCTGTGGACCCAGCAAGATCCAGGTTTGAGGCCGGGCTCTGGCACTTGTAACCAAGTAAAGATATGTTCTTATCATTAAACATGTTAACTAGTGGCCGAATATTAGAGATTAACATTGGCCGACTTTTCATATATAACTGCAAGGTCCAATTCTTTTACCTTTTGTAGTTTTTATCCTTACCATAGAATTGAGGAAATTCCTGAAAAACATTCTGGTATTTAACAACAAGACTTGAAATGGACATATTTTTCTAAAAAGTTAAGTTTTCTAATAAGACAGTACCCTAAGGCAGGGCAGTCAAAGTTTTATCTTCTAAGAAGACATGGGTAATTATTCAGGGTATCTGGATAGTGCTGAGAAAAATCAAGGAGCCCAAATCCTACTCTGAGTCTTACATCTTTTAAACTACTTCACGCAAATCACTGTGCTTCTACAGTTTGGGGTCAACACACATGTACTCAGCCTTCTACTTCATTTTTAGGAATATCCATCTATCCTAAGCAATTTCTTCTGTCTTCAAAATCTTAACCTCAGAGGCATGAGAATCAATCCCACATGACAACATAGTGAGGACTGCTGGTTTAAGTAAACTCTCAAGAGATGGCTGCTTTCTAGAAGCCCAATGAAAACTACAAGCTGATAAACATATATGCCAGAGGGCTTCAGTGAGAGGCTTTATTCTAACTATTTTGTTTTATTATTCGATACTGTGGGAGATTGAATCCTGTCACCCGCAAGAGATATGTTTAAGTCTTAAACCATGTTCCTATGGTGCGAAACCCACAGATTTTTTTTAAGATGTTATTATTAGTTAAGGTGTAAACTCATTTGTGAATAGGATCTTAAAAGATCCTATTTAGATGAGGCCACATTGAATCAGAGTGGGCATTCCTCACGGTGACTGGAGGCTTTATAAGACAGAGGAAATTCAGATGCAGTAGTCAGTAGAAGCCAGAAACCAGAAAAAGCCACCAGAGGAGACCAAGGATACAGATGACCATGATGGAGGCAGAAATACAAGCTAAGGAACCCCGAGGACTGCAGCAAGCCTGTACCAAATGCTACGGGCTCCAGGAGAAAGCATGGCCCATCAAGACCTTGGTTTTGGACTTCTGGCCTCCCAAATTATGACACAATAAAATCCTATTCTTTAAGCCAACCCATTATGTGGTATTTGTCATAACAGCCTTGGAAAACTTAATGACTCACCCAATTGCCTCCAAGTAGTCTGTCAGAGTTTGAGCCCCTTTTCTCTTGGGCCAATACCTCCACCGGGAGTTGCCATAACCTAGGAACATGGGCCAGTTCTTAAACTAAGCAACGGAGCATTTCCAGAATGGGCAAAGTTACTTGTTACATGATATGAATTTTTTTTCAACATGAAAATGTATATCAAAGATCAGAATGACAAACTTAAGGAGAATCATCCAAAGTTTTGACACTACTTACGTGGAAGGATGATGAGGTGCTACTATTTGAAAAGTTCTCCACTGTAGCGCACTCAATACAGTAAATATTATTTAATAGATACATTTACTTAGCTAAAAGCTGAGCCAAGATGGTTCGGGGTCCCTAGGGCATCCTGACTAAATGGTAAATTAGCCTTGACTGTTTTTCAAAAACACCGGTCAAGAAACATTAGAGTGCTGTGAAATCAGTTTAGTGGGTCATGATCTGTGTGCGTGTGAGCATGTGTTAAAGGAAATAGAATAAAAATTTTAGAGTACATTGCATGGAATGATGGTCATAATTGTTTTATAAAACTTTAAAAGTGAGTGTAATTGTGTATGAATGGATCGACATGTATTTCTTACTGTGGATTTCAACCAAAAAGGCTTGAAAGCTACTGTTCTATGAAACATCTTTACTTTTATCTTATAGGTTGACAAAATCCAAGAGGGGCTCACCCTATTAGAAAAGCAGGTTGTCCTCACAACCAAATAGACGCCTACACATTGAGCTGACAGATGTAGGTAGGAAGCCCTAAACATATTCACTCTTCCACTGAGAATTACAGTGAATCAAATTCTTTGCAAAACCAGAACCACACTCCATGCATGTAGGCAAAAACTACAAGTTCAAATGGGATAATGAAAACAAGAAACAGAAGCACAAGTGTAATAATGAAAACAGTTAACATGTCAGGAAGTGGAACTGCAGGGTGGGTTTCTTTAATTTTTGATATAAATAGAAATCAAAAGTGAAACTATGCATTCTGTAGTTTTGGCAAAGTCAGAGGAAGATACCATCTCATACTGCCATCAGGTAACACTTGGATTAAAATTCTCAGCAGAAATTATAGAGGTTATCTAAGAGGTTAGCCTTGCCATCCTGCTGATGAAGTTAAGTGCCTCTGCTAAGATCGTATAGCTCATGGTAGAACAGGAACTAAAACCAGCTTCTGACTGAATCCAAATCTGTTGTTCTTTCCACTGTACTCTACTGCCCTAGCTGGTAGAGTGCTGATAGCAGTGGCCTTTGCTGTAGATAACAAGTAGGAAGCCAGAAAAGGAAGGAGATACACAGAACAGAGAAAAAATTATACCAAAGACACACTTAACAACTTGGCAATTTTACTTAGGACCAGCTTGGATGAGAAGCATACTCTTTATTTTCTTAATCCTAAGAGAAAGGAATCATAGGATTATTGTTTTGGAGACAGAAGAGACTTTAAAGAACATACAGTCTGATCCCTCTTAGATCTGGAAAACTGAGTCCCAGAGAGAAGAAAGTTAATAAGAATCACTTTGTAGCCTGAATAAAAGTGGTACTCAATTCCCAGTCTCTGAACTTTTCCATCACACCATGCTCTCTCTTCTCCATAAAGACAGATTGAAAAAACAAAACAAAACACCTCAAACCTACAAGAGGCTAAGGGAGAGCTGCAAGTATTGATAGAATTTCCTCTTGAAAACCAATCAGCATCTGTCAGGAGGGAACATTTGCTTTATGGATGCCTGCTGAATAGCGGCTCAAATGTTCGCAGGATGGTAAATGGCCATCCAGTTCTTAAACTTAATTTCCCACCACTCTTAGCCTCCTAATGTGCTCTTGGGCAAACTGGATGGTGTGTATATTTGGTGTAAAATTAGTTCACGAATTTTGGAAAGCATTCTCTTTTAATGACATCTTACTTAGATGTTCATTTCTTGCTTTCAGGGAAATAGAGTCTCTAGAGGATGGGCTTAGAAGAGTTCTTCAGGAAAGTACTACTCCTTGGATGCCATGACAAAATTAGTGGGTGATGTTATTACTAGTTGTTTGGTAGGCAAAGAGGATAAAAATGTAACACTTACCAAATTAGACTTCTTGACTTCTCTAATTTAGTGGATGACTTTATATACTGTGGTGACCTCTATGTCTCGATAAAACCACGTCAAATTGGAGATCATGGCAAGCTGGCTTAATTGGGCTTTGTACCAACCATCAAACAGAACCACCAGCAAGCGGAAGCAGAATGAAGAAGTTAGTGGAGACGTTATCAGTGAAAATGTATGTCTCCTGAACATTAGGCCAAGCAGGTGCATAGTTATTCATTTATAGAAAATTGAGAAGAAACTGCATAGCTGAATAAAACTTGAACTTTTAGCGTTATAGAGACTTGTATTTGAATCCCAGCTCTGTCATTTTTCTAGGTATATGGTTTTGAGGCTTAAAATAGGAACATTAATTTACTCAACTCCCCCCAATTAAAGAGTGCAGATACTAGTGTCCTCTTTCATTTTACTGAAATATTTTTGAATAAGTAATATACACTTATGATACAAATTTTAAAAGGTAAAAAAGAGTATTCAGTGAAACAAATTCTTCCCTTCTATGTTCCATCACCATTCAGTCCTCCTCCCTGGTACAAACCTCATTATCTAATTCATGAGTTTTCTTCTAGAGATATTCTAAGCATTTACACACACATACACATATGCACACACATTTAGAAATTACAACTGGGTAGCGAGCATAAAGATTGTCATTAAGTTTGTGAAGCATATAGCCCGTGGGCACATTATTAGAGGATTGTTCCAAGCACTTTAAAAATCACTTATGAAGTACAAGGTCACTGGTGCCCAAATTCAAGGAGCAGTAACTGGGAGGACGCCCATTGCCCACCGAAGAGGAAGAACATCTGACGCATCATTCAGTTGACACACTGTATGATCCTGATGATACTGGCCATCTGTTCCCTTCTCTCCCACTGTCAGCGTATCATAAATTATCTTTTGCAGCAGTCAAGTACTACCCCTTTCTTTAGGAACCCTCTATGGTGGAAAGAACACATCAGGCCAAACAAAGTCAGGACCAGAAAGCTGGCTGGAAGGTCTTCATATCAAAGAAAATAAGTACAAAGGAAATTGAAGTGGATCTTGGAAAGCAAATTGGAAAATTTTCTTAAGAGTGACTTTAAGTGAAGAGGCACTCTTGAATTCAACTTAATCACAAAGCTCTTAAGCAATGCAAAGGGAAGAATATGGTCTTAAAACTATTAAGTATCAGAGTTGGAAGGTCCCTCTGTATAGATAGCATTATTGTTCCTAATTCTAACCCCTCTCTATCTTTATGACTTTTGACATGTGATTTTTCAACTTTTCCCACTAGAGGTAGTATGTGTTTTACTACCTCCTTGTTGCTGGTCTTAGTCCCATGATGTGCTTGGGCCAAAAGAACGTAGGTAAAAGGAACAGGAATCCAGTTTTGAGCACAGACATTACTAGGTACTGAATGTTTCTGCCTGACCTTCAGTGCTTTCTGCAATCCCATGAGACAATCATGGTCTTGCTAACCTAGTCGTCCAAGAGAATGAAGGTCACACAGAACATCAGAACTGGATCCCCCCTTGGAGATAAACCCAGGCTAGATTAGCTGAGCCCTAGCCACCCTGAAAATGTGTGAGTGAGTACTTTGAGTCACTAAGACATGATGTGGTTTATTACACAGCATTATTCATGGCTATAGCTGACTTATATACCTTCATAGACCATTCAGTTCCTAAAGGGGAAGGAACTTTTCCATCATTCAGCTTAGCACAGTGGCAGGCACTTAATACGCACCGTTCCTTTGTCACAATTTATACAATCTAATTCAATAGCTCTTTTTCACATGTGAATCCTCCTGGGCTTTGAAAGGTGAAACTTCTTGCTTAATGTTACACAGCCATTTGGCAGGAAGTATAGAATTGAATTTTCCTCTTTCCCATAATTGTGGACATTCTACTGTAAGGAACTTAAATTAGGGCTTTTCAACCTTAGCACATCGATATTTTGGGCCAACCCAGCCTCCACACTAGATGCTAGTAGCACTCCCCACCCCAGATGTAACAACCAAAAATGTCTCCAGACATTGCCAAATTCCTCCCAGAAGCAAAAACACCGTCAGTTGAGAACAACGGGGCAACTACAACCCTTTTAACTGGACAACACTTAGCTGAAATCCTATCGTTTTCACGGTGAGCTAAAATAATGTTTAGAAGAATGCAGACTGGATAAAGCATGAGGATGACTGGTATCTTACTTATATACATTTTGTCACAAGTATTCGGGACACTGGAAGCCATAGATATTAATCAACTAAAGGCCAACAGGGAACTCAACCTAAACACCCTCATTAACCACAGAATGGTGTACAAGGAAGTTCTTTGTAGTTAAAATGCTTTCAAGAACAGAGTTCTAGGTACCATTCTTATGGATTCATTCGGTCCTCCTAGTTTTCTGAGCTCAGGGAAAAAATTCACAAGGTCAACCCAAGGAAGAAGAAAATCCCTTTCTTTTGTTAAGATGTTCCTGACTGCATGATCAAAAGCCAAAGTCTGCCTTGGTTCATTTATCATTATCTGATCACACTGACTTCTAAACAGTATTGGAACAGAACTTTCCTCAGCACATGGTCTGACTCATTGGCTCATCAAGTACGTTTTTTATCCTATTAGCCACTGATAACCTTTTATGACAGTGCTTCTCCACCCTTGATACACATTAGAATTGCCTGGAGGGCGTCTATAACACAGAGATGCTCAGCCTCATCCCAGACTGTTTAAATCTAAATCTCTAGCAATAGGGCAAGTAATTCTTTTTAAAAATAAGCACCTCCAGGTAATTTCAGTGTGCAGTTAAGGTTGAGAACTACTGTTTTAAAACACGCCATATGATGTCACTATCCTGCTTAGAATTGTCCACCACTTAAAGAGCAACCCCCCAAGTCTTTACCATCACGCATAGGGCCTTCATGATCTAGCCCGTGGCTCCCTCTCAGTTCTCACCTCCAGCTACTCCCCTGATCCTCCCCAAGCTACACTGGCTTCCTTGTTATGCCTCATACATTTCCAGTAATACACTTGTTCAGGCCCTTTGCCCTTTATGTTCTCTCCCTCTGAAAAAGTCTTTCCCACATGATTGCATGGTTCACATCTGCAATTTGTTCGAGTGCCTCCTCAAAGGTCACTTCTCCCAGAGATGTTTCCCATGACCTCCATATAGAAAATAGCACATTGTGTTATGCTCCATTCCATGAACTTATTGTATATTCTTTAGGGCACTTACCAATACTTATCTTAAACATATCTGTATATTTGGTCATTGCCTCCCTTCTGAAGGCAGGGGCTGGGCATGTTTTGTTCACATCAACTTCACAGCACCTATATCAGTTCCCAGAACCTAAAGAGCACTCAAAATATTCTCTGAATGAATTTAACAGATAGGAACCATGAAGTTTGTTCATATTTACTCTATTTTAGGTACTGAATTAGGCACTTCTAAACCCTATTACCTCATTTAATCCTCAGTGCAATTCTCATTATCCTTAACTTACAATTAAGAAAGCTGAAGATCATGAAAAAATGCTCACCATCACTAACTATTAGGGAAATGCCAATCAAAACTGCAATGAGATACCCTTTCACACCTTAAAGAATGGCCATTAGAAAAAAAACCAGAAAACTACAAGTGCTAGAAAGAATGTGGAGGGGGCCGGCTGTAGCCCAGTGGATAGGGCGCCGGTTCACCACATGGGAGGCCCTGGGTTCGGTTCCCGGGGACCTCTCCAAGCGGGCAGACCGCCTTGAGAGGGCAAGCCGCTGTGGGCAGGGCAGAGCCACCGTGGGCAGGGCAAAAAAAAGCTGCCACGGGCAGGGCAAGTCACCCGCGAAACAGAGCAGAGCCGCCCACGAAACGGAGAAGAGCCGCCCACGAGCGGGGCAAGCTGCCTGTGCGGTGAGCTGACTTGGCGCGCCGCCACAATGGGGGGAGACAAAGCAGACATAGACGAACACACACACACACACAAAGAAAGAATGTGGAAAAACAGGAACACTCCTTCACTGTTGGTGGGAATTCAGAATGGTGCAGCCTCTGTGGAAGAGAGTTGGCAGCACCTCAAGAGGCTGACTATAGAACTGCTGTAGATCCAGCAATCCCATTACTAGGGATATATTCAGAAGAACGGAAAGCAAGGATGCAGGCTGGCATTTGCACACCCGTGTTCATAGCAGCATTATTCACAACTGCTAAAATATGGAACTGACCCAAGTGTCCATCAACCAATGAATGGATAAACAAAATGTAGTATATACACACAATGGAATACTATGCAGCTGTAAGAAGAAATGAAATAAGCATGCATATGATAACATGGATGAATCTAGAGGATAATATGTTGAGTGAAATAAGCTAGACACAAAAGGATAAATACTGTATGGTCTCACTAATATGAACCAAACACGATGAGTAAACTCACAGAGATAAGCTCTGGAGGAATAGAAGGTGGGTTGAAATGGGATATGATGCCTAATGTATGTAGCATTATTATTAAGGTTAACTGTAAAAGTATGGAAAGGAATAGAGTTGAGTATATATAAGGAGTATAACCAACACTGCTAATTTATAAATGTGATTGTGGATGAAAAGGGTAGTATGTGGGAGTAAATGTCAATTGAAAGGAAATGAGATAATCTGGGTATGTATAACAGTGATTTCGGTGGTGGATGAAGATTGTGGATAATAGTATAAATATAAGAATGCTCTTCTTTTACAAAGTGATAAGAATAGGGTGTTATATGTGGAAATTACAACTAATGTAACTTATGGACGACAGTTAATGGTAATATTGTAATATTTGCAACAATGGCAAGAAGATACTGTTTCAATATTAAGGGACAGCAATAGGGGTATATAAGGGTATATGGGATTTTTTCCCTCTGGAGTTAATGAAAACGTCCTAAAATTGAGCTGATGACAGCACAACTCTGATGAAAATGAAAGCCACTGAATGTACACATTGGATTGCACAAAGCATGGGACTGCATAATGCAGGGACTCCTATGGTGGATGATGGACTGTGGTTAAGAGGACAAATATGAAAATGTTTTATCCTGAACTATAACATATGATACTACTATAGGGTATTAATAATTGGGTAAATTGGAGGAAAATACACCAGATATAAAATATGGGCTAAATGTTACTATAAGTATAAATATTTTGGCTATGTTTTTTCATAGTTTGCAACAAATGTTTCACAACAATGCAAGGTGTTGATGGTGAGATGTATGGGAGCCTTGTACGATGATATGCATGTTTTTGTTAATTCACAAATTTTACTATACATATATCATTCATACATGAACATAGCTAAACAATAAAATTTTATTAAAGAAAACTGAAGATAAGAAAGTTCAAGAGAAATACCCAAGAACAAAGAGATAAATTCCAAGACTGGAATTAGAACCTAGACTTCTTTCACTCCCAAACTAATTATTTCCACTAACACTGATTGCAACTCATGCTAAAAAAGCATGCTCTAACATGAACACTTCTTTACTTAGGTCCATTTCTTAGACAGCATTTAATGGAGAAAACTCAGGGACTTGAGCAACTTGGGTTTTTGATGGCCACCAACGAGCCCTGGGACTATGAGCAAAACACTGAAATTCTTTGGCCCTCATTTCCATTACCTGTAAAATGATAGGTTTCAGCAGTATGCTTTTTGTTGTTGTTGTTACATATCCCCCCCTTTCTGCTTGTTCTTGCTGTGTTCGTTTGTTTTGTTTTTTTTTTTTTGCGTTCTTCTGAGTCTGCTTGTCTCCCCCCGTTGCGGCGACCTGCCCAGTCAGCTCACCGCATGGCAGCCTTGCCTGTTCATGGGCGGCTTTGCCCTGCCCGTGGTGGCTTTTTTTGCCCCGCCCATGGCGGCTTTGCCTCGCCCATGGTGGCTTGCTTTCTCAAGGCGGTCTGCCTGCACAAGGCGGTCTGCCTGCTCAGAGAGGCCCCGGGAACTGAACCCGGGGCCTCCCATGTGGTAAACCGGCACCCTATCCACTGGGCTACAGCTGGCCGCAGCAGTATGCTTTTTAAGAGCCCTCCAATGTTTAGGAATTCTACTGAAGACTACACTGGACTTGTTCTGTAAGGCCCTACCCCGCAGAACCAAAAGGTGGAGGATAACAATGATCCAGACTGAGATCAACACGAGGAAACATTTTCTAGCAAATATAGCTTTGTGAAAAGTGACCTGGCTACCATGCAGGTCTCTGTCACTATAAAGTTCACTCTTCTCTCTTGGGAATATTCTTAATTGCATTGTGAGTTGGACTTGAAAACTCCTGAGTTTCATATTGATTCTATGATGCTCTGTTTTAATTAATACTATGTTTCATAAACAATTATTACTCCTAGAATTCCTCTCCTATCACAGCACTGAGAAATGGGCCTATCTCTATCTTGTCAGACCTCAGCAAGCTGATAAGGAGTCTGGGAGCCCAGCCATGCTGTGTTCAGCCATTGCTGAGAGAAGTAGCCAACATAGTGTTCTAACTCTCCATCACTCATTCTGGTGCATTTTGTTTTTATTTGCATTACCATAGGGGAAAGAACAGCCAACCAGCATCCAGACATTCCAAAGAGGAAGTCGGCAGCTTGGACCCCAGTGGTTGGTTTTATTATTCCCCTAGAGAGTAAGTCCCTCGTGGAAAGAAAATCAGTGGTAGGTGAAGACTCTAAAT